>JAMPIO010000309.1:0-98377 GCA_024699865.1 Aphelenchoides fujianensis
AAGGGTGTTGATCGTGGGCAAGAGCGAGAACGAGTAGGTACCTCTCCAAATGAGCACCTGAACAATCGACCGCTTTCTTTTCCCAATCCATGAACGCTGCTTTCCGCCGGCCGAACGAGCGGCGAGTGCGCGGCGGCTCGGGACGTTTGAGGCGGAAATCGGAACACGCGGCGCGCGGCCAAGTGGCGAAACGTGGCCGGCGGAAAGCGAGCGGAGTTGGGCAGGGCGTAATTCGATTCCCGCCTCTCGCGAACAAGTGACACGTCGAGGATTGCCGCCCTTCAACCCAAACCTCCACGAACACCTTTTGAACGAAAGCAGCGGACGGAAGCGAGTGGCCGCGAGTGACCGCTGGGCAGAAAGCGGGCGCGTTCCCCGCCCGGAAGTCATTAGCCGCCGGCTTTGTGGCCGCCCAAGCAGCGTGTGTATTGGATTTTTGTTCCGATTTGTTTACAGCAAAGACAGGTGAGCAAGTGCCTCAAACCCTCCATTTGACAATCCAGAGATAAAACTCGATTCCAGTGCACGCCGCTCTAAACAGATGTGCGTGATTCATTTTTGTTTACGTCCGTTTTTCCTTCTTTTGGTCGTAGGGGCAATGAACACGGCGCCATTTGAATGCACGCGCGCATCTGCCGGCTTCCCGGCCGCCAAGCGATCGGCGCGGCCCCTCGAAATTCGTGTGAAAGGAGGGCGGCGACCGGCCGGCCGGCCTCGCCGATCAGCCGCCGAACGGAAAGCGGAGCGAAGCGAAATTGCGGCGTTTTGCGGCAGCCCCAATGTTCTTTCGAAATCTTTTGGGGCGCGGTCGCCGTCGCGTTCTTTTCGGCTTGGCTTGCTTCGCATTCATTTGTGTTGAGTTCAGGATGTCGGGCACTCCCGCCGATCCGATCGACATCGACGATGACGAGCCGGCGGCCATGGACGGAGTGGAGGCGCCGCCGACCGCGCCCACCGCTCCCGCCCGCAGCCACCCGCCCGCCCGCTCTTCGCCTCGTCGGCCGCGCGGCCAGAAGCAGAAGGTGCGTGCATGTTCTTCTTCCTTCTGCCAACATGATCGCTTTGTTGAACTCGCGTGTCCGTATTGCAGGTCGCCTGTCGACACTGCGGCGTAGAGTACTGGCCAGGAAACCTCAAGCACCACGAAGCGACTCACTTGAAGACTTCGGGCTTCAAGTGTCGTGTGTGCAGCTCTCGCCACAAGGACCGCTCTCATCGGGACGGCCACGAACGGAACATGCACGGCTACGATCGCCAAGCCGAAGAACCGAAGGAAGAGGGGGCGATGGAGGTTGGACGCACTTCTTTCTTTCAACCTTTTCTTCTTTTAGTCTTTCGAAGGACAACGCAAGCAAACGGTCGCTCAACCCGCGCACAAGCGCTCGCTGCCGCCGCCGACCGTCCACCGGCCGCCCACGGGCTGGACGCTCGAGTACTTGAAGCTGCTGCAGAAGCTGCCGCCCCTTCTGTACTTTGACCACGATTACATGAGTTCTCTTCCGTCTCCTTCAACTCTGTGCTCTTTCCAGTGCGTGCGGAAGTTCGGCTTTCTGCCGGTGAACACGTGGATCAAACAGGCGACCGCCAAGATTCTCGTCGTCAGGAGCAACTCGCCGGTCTTCGCCGCGATCGCCGGACTGCTGCCGCCCGTCTGCACGGTCCAGATGAACCGCTTCGAACTGCCCCGCACGGCCGGTCGGGAGGCTTTTGTCCACGTGTTCGCCAAAGACGATGCGGCCGAGCTGGGCGGCCAGCTGCGCGAAGCGATGGGCGCGGGCGTGCTGTTCGGAGAATTCGTGGTCGAGAAGCTCCCGTCCGTCGGCCTCCAGTCCGCTCTTCTCCTCGCTTCGGACGCCGACCGTGGGTTCCGATGAGAAGTCGACGGAATTCTCTCGCTTCTCTCAGGCGAGTCCGTCGATGTTTCCGCGCTTGCCGCCCAAGGAACTAACGTCTTCTGATTGAAAACGCTGTTAATTGTTGATTGTTTCAAATAAACCTTGTTTTGTTGTACGAAAGGCGGTAGTCGCAAGAGACAATCTTCATTCCGCTTTGAACGGAGCGATCGAAAAGAAACTCGTCCATTCACGCGCTTTCTGTTCCCTCCGCTCATGCAAATCGCCGTTTCGCTCCGAGACGACTCGATCAGCCGCGCGCATTCCAGTCGCGGGCATTTCAATCGTGAGGGCCGGCAGTTCTGCGAGAATGGTGAGTGGGCGGCGGACGGCGGGCGAACGGCTTATCTTCTTCTCGTTGCAGATGTCCCTGAAAGAAGTCGACGAGTGGCACCTGAAGAGCGACTTCAAGCGCGAGCTGGACGCGCTGAAGAAGGTGAGTGGCCGCTCGCCCTTCCCTCACCGCCCGTCCAGCTGCACGAGCAGGAGCCGCAGAATGTGGAGGTGCTGTGGCGGCTGGCGCGCGCGCTCTACGGCCGCGTGGCGACGCTGGAGCACCGCAACGCCGCCCGCCGGCCGCTCATCGTCGAGGGCCAGCGCTACGCGGCGGAGGCCGTCCGGCTGGCGCCGCGCCACTTCGACGCGCTCAAGTACGCCGCCGTCCTCACGGGCAGCCTGTGCGAAGTGAGCGGCACGGGCGAGCGGATCAAACTCGGCCACACGTTCAAGAGCTACCTCGACCAGGCCATCGGCCTCAACCCCAAGGACCACGGACTGCTGCACATGCGCGGCCGGTTCGTGTCCGCCCTCTTCATCCTCTCATTCACTTGCAGGCTGCACTACACGGTGGCCAACCTGTCGTGGTTCGAGCGCCGTCTGGCGGCCACCTTCTTCTCGCAGCCGCCCACCGCCACGCTCGACGACGCGCTGCGCGACTTCCTCGAGGTGGAGCGGCTGCGCCCCGGCTTGTGGCCCGAGAACCTGCTCTTCCTGGCGCGCTGCTACGCCGGCAAGAACGACAACAAAGCGGCCGCTCACTACCTGAAGCTCGCTCTTAAGATCGAGCCCGAGGACGCCGCCGACCAGGAGGTCCTCGACGAGTGCAAGAAGCTCCTCAAGTCCGTCTCCAAGTAGCCCGTGTTGTCTGCAATGGTCCGGGTGATGCGATAAACTCTCGTGTGAGATCGATTGAAGCGTGTGATTCGGTGGAGCGCTGTCACCCTTTAATTAACTCTTTGATCATCTCTGCACGAATTACCCGGCCAAATGCGGAAACAAACACGTGTCCCCTGTCGGCTTTAAAAAGAGCGCGCAATCACTCGTTCTTCATTCGCTCCACCAAGATGCGTCTGCTTCTTTTTTCGCTGTTTGTCGCCGGGGCGGCGGCCTCCGGTCGGCGCTCGAACGAGGGAATGCAGTGGCTGCCGATCAATTTGGAAGTCGTCTGTTACAAGTTCTCCGATCCTTCGACCACTACCCCCGTGCCCGAGGAGACGACCACCGGCTTCTTCGGCGGGGAGACCACCCCGCAGTCGACAACCGAGGAGTTTGGCGGCTGGAACGAGACGGAAACGCCGCCGACCACTCGCGGCGGCCTGCGAGCGAACGAGGACCCCGACTTCGACTACACGCAAGTGGTGAGCTCCCTCTCAAGAAGCAAGCAATCAATCAACTGTTGCAGGAATGGGAGCTCTACGAGTTGGCGTTGAGCGGCTGGAAGAAAATGTGGAGCGTGCGGGCGGACCGCTTCGGCGGCGTCCGCAGCGGCCTCTTCGTTCGTCCGACAGGCGCCTACTGGGAGCGGTTGTGAGTCCAGAAAAAGTCCAACTGATCGCCCGTTCTCATCTTCAGCAGCCATAACTGCACGCCGCGGAAGGAGGTAACGTGCAACGGGGACGACAAGGCCGGCTACGAACTGCTGGAGAAAATTCCGCTCGCAAGAGGACCGGAAATCCTCAACGAAAACCGGCCGCGCACCACCGCTCATGGATCCAACTTCTTGTGCACCCCGCCCGACTACCGCCTCTTCTTAGAAGAGCCCGACAAGCTGCGTGTTTGTGTCTGAATGTTGATTGAGAACACGAATAAAACTGTTGCAATCAGTCGGCGAATTGGCGCACAGCCGAAGACGGCAATGCCGGCGAAAACGAAGCGACGGACAGGGCTGCCGACGTTTTCCGGCCGGGTGGGCAAACGAAGAAGTGAATAAAAATATTCGAATCCTTTCGGAGCGAAGACAATCGATCGGACGAACGAATTTGCAGCGATCGCGAACGCAAGAGGAAAACATTCGAGCAACCGGCTCCCCGCCGCTCTGCTCCATTTCATTTTGTGCTGCTCGTGAAAAGCGACGGTTCGTTCTTTTCGGGATGTTCCGAAAGAAGATTTCGACCGCGAGTGACTCCCGGCCGTCGAAGTTCGGCCTGCCGTCCCTCCAGCTGCAGGGGCGCGTCTCCAAGGCCGACCGCCGGCAGCCGATCCACCTGCCGCCCGACCTCGTGGACTTCGGCCTGTGGGCGGTCAAGGAGGTTTGGAGGCGTTTGAAGCCCCAACTCGCGAAAGGCGTCCGGCCGAGTCGATTGCTCGGCACGCTCAACGAGATCGGTTTGTTTACCTCCAGTTGTGCTCTAAATTTCTTCCGTTCAGCCCTGATGGAACAGGCGCGACTGTCCACGGACCTCCAAGCCGCCGACCTGCCGGTCGAAATGGAGATCTCGCCGTTCGGACCGCACGTGCAGGAGGAGGAGCCGCAAGAAGCGGTCGAAAAAGATCCCAACGAAGAGCAGCCGCCAAAGCAGTTGGAAGAGCAGAAGGAAGCTCCGATTGAGCTCCAGCCCCGCCCGCCCCCGCCCGAGCCCAAGGAGCCCGCGGACGAGCTGACGGTCGGCGAGCGGATCGAGCGCTGGGCTCAAAAGATGTCGGTGCCCGTCCGTCCGGCGGCCCAATCGAGAGCCGTCTTGTTCGTTCTTCTCGTGCCTTCCAATCGATCCTTTCCTCCTCTTTTAGGAGTCAGAACGTTCGGGCCGGTGCTCCCTCGTCGCACCCGGCGAACAACCACGAATTCAAAACGGGCCTCTGCTTCGCGTTCGAGTTGTTCGGAGAGTGCAGGCACGGCGTCCACTGTTTCTTCGCCCACGGAGAGGAAGAGCTGCGCATCAAACCGTGCGTTCCTTCCTCATTGCTTCGCTCTCCGTAACGAGCGATCATTCAGGAACCAGTTCCCCTCTTGGCTCCGCACGCAGGACCTCGTTTGCCGTCGCCTGCTCGAAAACAAAATCTGCCGCTTCGGGCGCCGTTGTGTCTTCCAGCACCCGGAGGAACTCCACCAGCACGTTCTGGAGAATGCTCGTGTAATCCGCTCGTTCGATTGTCGCCCATCACACGCCTCTTCTTTGCAGCAAGCGGCTCGATCGCGCGCCATGGCCAAGCGGGCGTTCTTCCATGCGGGACCTCCGTTTTGAGAGGATGGTGATTGGAATTGAAGACAGTTGTTCGTTAGATAAACAGATTTATTGATGAGTGAACAACCGAATGTCAAAAAGCGAAGGTCAATGGGTGAACAACGAGAAGAGGGTGCTGGACATGCCCTCGTTCCTTTCCGTCGGCTAGACGGGATTCGCCCGCTGCATCTTGCGGTCGGCGCCTGAAGAAACAAAGAAAGTGGACGCAGAATGCTGGCGGAACAAACCTCGTTGTTTGTGCTTCCCTTTGTTCTTCTCCTTATTCTGCCGTGCTTTTCCCCCGGTGTAACCGCCGCTGAAGTTCGGCTGGCGGTTGGAGGCGGCGGTCGGCTTGCGCTCGCCCTCCTCCTTCTCCTTCTTCGGCTGCTCGGGCGCCTTCTGGGACTGCGGCTGCGGTTGAGGCGCTCGCTGGGGCGGCTTCGGCTTGGAGGACTGCTGGGCGGGCGCCCGCACGCGTTGGTCACTCGACGAAAGCGGCTTCGGGCGGGCGTGCTTCGGAGCGGCGTTGGATTGCGGCCGTCCGCCGCCACCCGCCTTGAAGGTGTTCGGGCCAGCGCCGAGCGGACCGAGCGGCTTCACGTTGCGCTCGGATTCCTTCGCCTCGTCCACGGTCGCCCCCTCGGCCAGATTGAGCATCGATTGGTCTGCAAAAAAGATAAAGGAATAAGAGAAAATGGACTTGCCGTAAGTGTCGTCCTCTTCTGAAAGCAAACGAAATCAGAGCGAAAGGAATAAAAGGTTTTACCGTCGTCGTACATGTCGGCAGTCGCCAGCTGCTGGGCGCCTGGGCGATTAAATCGGCCTGAGCGCCCCACTTGCTGATCGAACTCCTGCTCCAGCTTCATCTTGCGGTACTCGTCGTCGGAGTCCAGGTCGTCGTCCTCGAAGTGGAGTTCGTCCAGCTTCTTCCGCAAGACCTCGCGATCTTCCTGAGCGATTTCGTCGTCCGGGCTGCAAAAAAAGCAGTGATCGAGCAGAAGACAAATGAGTGGGAACTCACTTCGTTTTGTAGAGCTTGGCGAACTTCTTGCCGTCCACCTGCACGACCTCCTCCTCTTTCTTCGGCTGGTGCATCCGCTCGACGAGCAGCTGGATGTCCTCCACGTCCAACGCACTGCCCGCTCGCTCCATCAGGCGCCGCAAGCGATCTTCCGTCCGCTTTCGCTGTTTCTCCTTCTCCGTGACGAACGGAGCGGGACGGCCGGAGCTGGAGGGCTCGCCGAGCAGGGCGGCCAGCGTGGGGTCCGTCGGGCGGTCGGGGTCGGCGTTCGCGTCCTCGGGCTCCGACTCGATGTCCGAGTCGGCGGTGGGAACGCAGTCGTCCAGCAGAACGCCCGTCTGATCCTCGTGCGGCGCCGCTTGGAGCATCTTCGAGTCGCGGATCAAGACTCGGAGCTCGAACGGCAGCTGGGCGGGCTCCAGCAGGTTCTGCAGGGTCGCCTCGTGGTCGTAGCCGAAGTGGCGGAGAGCGAGCTGAAAAACACGAGCAATCAATGGCGAAGAAGGAAGAGACAACTCACGTGCAGGAATTCGCGCGAGTAGGGCAACAGGGCGCTCAGTTCGTCCAGCTGCTCGACCATCGTCCGCTCCTGCACGAGATTGAGGCCCTCGAGCAGCCCGCGCTCGTTCAACCGCTGGATCACTTGGTTCAGCTTGCGGGTGTACGCCTGATCGACCGCTCGCTTGATCGCCGCGTTCACCTTCTGGTCGGGCGACTTTTGCAGCAAACTGGCGAATTGCTCGCGAAGCTCCTCGGCCAGGCGGACCAACAGCTCGGGGCTCTCGCTGAGGCCGTGCAGAAGGCCGATCTTCTCCTCCTCCTCCTGGTAGTTCTCGTAAAAGCGGATGAACAGCTGGGTGAACGCCTGCTTCACGTGGTTCACCGCCCGGGGCAGGCCGCTGGAAGGAAACAGAAGAGTTAATAGCAGAAGAGAGAAGAGAACTCACTGCATCAATCCCTCGGAGCCGATGGACAGGTTGGCGAGCGTGTGGTCGTCGAAGCATTGATTCAAGTCCTCCATGCACTCGGGGACCGCAGCGAGCAGTTCGTGGGGCGGGCGGAAGTCGGGCAGCAGCCGGAAGGCCTCGCTCCACGCGACGATCGACCGCCGCCATTCGTGCAGCTGGTCCACGTCCGCGTGCACCTCGTCGAAGTTGCGCCGCTCGCCGCCGCTGCTGCGGGCGTTCAGGAAGGCGGCCATCTGATGGAGGCCGTCGGTGATCTGAATGGACGGTCGACAAATGGAAGAAGCGCGCAGGACTCACTTGGATCAGCGAGCGGCTGCCCTCCGCCGCCAGATCGAAGAGTTCGGGCACCGTTTGGCGCAGACGGCCGATCACCTTGCGCACGACGAGCGCGTAGTTCTGGGCGAAGAAGCCGCAGAAGAGCGACAGGCGGCCCAGCGTGAGGAGTTTCTTCTGCAGCACGAGCTCGCGGAAGACTTCGCGCGAAACGCCCTGCAATCCGAGAGTGAAAAAACGAAAGGGCGCGTGGTTGAACTCACCTCACGCTCGAACGTGACGACCAGCCGGAGGAAGACGACCCACAGCTTCACGTACGCGTCCGAAAGGAGGGACTCCAGCCCCAGCCGAAAAAAGAGGCCGCCTTCCTCGACGTCCGCGAAGAACGGAAAGCGGACGATCGCCGTCTCCAACTCCTCGAGGATCTTCGGCCGGAGGGCGATCGACGACCAGAAGACGTTCGAAGCGGAGTCGATCAGACACGTGCACAGGCGAACGATCCCGTTCAGCTTCGCCTTCCATTCGGCCAGGTTCGAGGCGTCGCAGCGGAGAACCGGCAGCCCGATCGGCGGCGTGTCGTGGGCGAAAATTTGCTCCTGAAATCCGCGAGCGAGCGTTGAAATCACCGATGAATGATGCAATTCTTAGAGTGATAAAGAAATCGAGACTTACGATTCTGATCGGAGCTTTCGGAATCGACATTTCGATCGATTGAGCGACGATTTCTAAACAAAGATCGCCTTGTTGACTCGAAACGAGAACCGCAAGCAGCCGGTCGGAGGGACAAAGCGGCCGAGTGTTCGCCTGTCGCGTGTCACTTCTCCCGCTTCGACTTGTTGCTCATCGCGGCTTGGTTGTTGTAGAGGATCGTGTGGATGGCGGGGCATTGGTTGCAGGTGCTCAAATGTAGATCCAGCTTGCACGTGTAATTCACAACTTTAATCTCCGCTTTTGCTGTGAGTAGATGCGATCCCAAACTCTTGATTTGATGTTTGACGTTCAAAAGAACGCATTTATTAGAACACATTATTCTAATGGTTTCTCAGTAGTTCCTTTTTTGTTGACTAGAAACAGAAGGTTATAGCGAATGAATTAGTTGACGACCTTCTTTTGATCACTCCCCGCACCAAACATCCGCCCGCCTTCGCTGACTGAACACTTGGGGGCCGTTCGTCGAGCAAATTCACGTCAATCCGCGCTGTTCTGAGCGTTCTTCCGTGCGGTTCGAACTTCCGCAATTCCCGAGTGAACTTCGAAACATTCGCGCGGGACGAAAGCGGCGGTTAATCGGGCGGAAAATGCGGGTTTCCGCTTCGATCAGCTGCGGGCGAACAGTTCGAATGGACGGCGCTGGATGGAGAGCAGCACAGGTGGAATCGAGCGAAGAAAGAACGGTATTCGAGCACACGCAAACGACTCCTTCCTTTCAATCAATCAAATAAGAAGGAAGCAAGCGCAACGGAACGCCCAGAATTCCCCCGTCCGAAAACAAGCCGCCCGTCTTCTCCGTTCCGCATCGTTCCGCCGCCGTTCTTCGATTTCGCTCGTCGAATTCAGTCGGAAGAAAGGCGGGGCAACTGTACCGACTTCGTTCTTACGATCTCCTTCGCCCCGTTAAAAGCCGCGGACAGCTGGCACTGCTCGTTCCATTCCATTGAAAAGTACAGCAATCACCTGCACAGTACCCGCTCGACTCCCGATTACGAACAAGAATGAGCAAGTACGATCAGGGATTGTTCCACTGGGCGACCAAACTGCAGGTGATTCTTTTTGTCTCTTTCTGTTGGTCATCGTTTGTGCTTTCAGCTGTCTGTATTTGTGATCTCGATCGTTTCGTGCGGCTACTCGCTCTTCTCACTGCTCCGCATTTCGTTCACGCTGACCGCCGTCATCGAGGGCGAGCAGCCGACGGAGGTGGACGTCTTGAAGCTCCTCTTGAAGCACTTGGATCTCTTCGGAACGACGGTTGGGGTTCTGGTAGTCTCGGCGCTCCTCATCTATGGGAACCTGTCTCGACCGCCGGCTTTCTACTTGACTTTCGTCATTGTGAATGTGAGTGCCGGCTGGATGGACTCTCTCAATAACCTTCTTGTTTCAGTCGTTCGTCGTCTTCCACTGGATCGCAAAGGCAATTTGCGCTCATTTCATCTGGAAGATCGTGCTGGACACTCGCTTTTTCTGCCCGCTCACCCTCGCCCTTCAAACGATCTTCGTTCTCGTCGTGTACGCGGCCCGCGCCGAGGCACTCAAACTGCGGAAGAAGACGACTGACTCGACGAACTCCCGCACGAAACTCGTCCTTTCCGGCAAAGACTTCGAGAAGAACGTTCCTTAACGCTAAGAGAATAAAATATTGATTAGCGATTAAAACGGGAAATGCGTGTTTTCTTCGTATCCTTAACGTTAACGGATGTGAAAGAATGCGTAATGACCGTTTCTTTGTTCGGAGTGTTGCTTGGAGACGTCTTCACGTTTTGTGCTCTGGAAACCCTTGAAAGCAGCGTCATTCTTCTTTGTTCAAGCGAGAAGAGCGACATTTTTTGCTTTGTTTTTGCCGCATTCTGCCCGAATGCAACGTCTTCGGAAGCACTCGGTGGCTAAAATTCAACGCCTCTACGCGTTCTTTCGATTGATCGACCTGCACGTGAGTCTCCCGTCAACCCCCCATTCTTCTCTTTTGTTCAGCAAGCAGTCCACTCGGTAGCTATAATCACTACGACCGTCACAATTCACTCGATTTGGCTGCCGTGGAAGTTCAACGAGGGATTGGTGTTGCCGACCCGCGAGGAACTGTTGGGAGTTGCCCAGTTGGCTCTCTGCTTCCTCGTCTACCTTACGACCAGTTTGATGCTGCTCATCGGGAACTTCGCCCGTAATTCACATTACTACGTCCCCTGGTTGTTCGTCCACGCCTCTCAAGTGAACGGCCGACCGTCGACCTTTGATCGCTTCTTTTCAGGTGACCAACGACACGATTCGTTCGGTGAAGTCGATCTCGTTGACACTCAACTACTTGCGGCGATCGCTGGTAGGATTGGCAAGATCGAGCAAATAAATCGGACTCTAATCTCAGGCGAACAACTCCATCAGCGAGGTCCTCTTCTTCCCGACGAGGATCGAGTGGTCCAACCAGCACACGGCCTACGAACACTTCCGTACCGGCTGCTTCCTGTTCGTAGAGATCCTCATCCGACTTTACCTCATACGAATCGTGTGGCGCGGCTACTGCCTGCTGGAGAGCGAGCGAGAACTCCGAAAGGCGGATCGACGGCCGGTCGAAACGGACGGCGACCTCTCCGTGGTCTCCAGCTTGAATTCGACCGAAAAAGAGAAGAAGGTCGAGCTGGACATCGAATTGTGATCCCCGTTTAGGAAAACCTCTTTATCCTCCGAATAAACGAGTGGATTCAAATCGAATGGAAGCGAAGGTATCGCCAGCCCCGAAAGACGAGAATGCAGACGGCGATCAACAAGACGGAGAGCAGGAGGAGGGCGGCCGCGTACTCGTGCAGCTGAGCGGCGGTCGGCATGTCGGGCGTCTCCTCATCGTTTTCTGTGGCCGCTCGAATGGTCGGCAGGGTCTTCGCGTAGATGATGACCACGATCGAGAGGTTCCACACGATCAGAAGGCCCTGCAACAAGGTGCTCGATGGAGCGAAAGGGGGAAGCACGAACGTGAACGACAAGGAAGAGAAAGTAGGTGATCGAGGTGCCCATTCGATTCCCGAAGCAAAGAACGAAGGCGAAGAGCGTGGCGATGATCGGCAGTCCGGAGATCACCGCCATCTCGATGGTCGTCTGGTCTTCCTCGCTGCCGGGCAGGTGGAAGAGCGAGAAGGCCGAATGTTGGAACTTGTAAACGTAGAGAGCGGCCAGCGAAAGGATCAAATCCACACCCAGAGCGACGATCGCCGCAACGAAAGCCGCTTGCTGAACGAAGGGAATCGAATGTGATGAACGGAGAACTCACGTGTGGGTTGGCGAGCTTGGCGGCGTGCTCCCGCACATTCCCGCATCGTCGATTGATTTGGTTCTTGAAGCGAGACATTCTCGGCGAACAACAAGCTCAATAATAAAGGAGTCTTTCCTTCGATTCTCGTTGCAAGGCAGCAGTTTGTTTCACGAACTTCCACTTTGTCGCGGACTGATTCACGAACGGCGGCGGCGAGCATTCCGATCCGCACGTTCACTCATTGATACTGCAGGCTCGATCGAGCGAGTGAAAAAGTCGTTTATTTGGCAGCAATCAAGAACAAATGCATTAGAAGAAGCATGTTTAATACAAAGGTTCCGCTTTCGTGGCCAGCGGGTTGCTGTACGTCGCGATGTTCCTTCGGGCGGCTCGTTTCTGCAGCTTCCGGTCGTAGAAGATTCGCCAGATCGCCCGGATGCCGTGGAAAATACTGATGATCGTGAGGATCGCGCTCAACAGCGTCAAGCCCAGCTGGATGCCCGACTGCACGATTCGGTCGTCCAGCGCGAAGCACTCCTGCTGGTTGCAACTGTCGACGTCCGTCGGCTTCTGCAACAAGCGGGAGATGAACAAAACAAGAAAGAACGGCGTACAATCTGGCCGAGTTTGATGATGGCGATCAGTCCGAAGATGAACGCAGTGACTTCACCGAACAGGCTCGTGGTCAACGAGCCCAAGCGGTAGACGATCTGCAAGCCTTCATCCACTATCAGACAAACAAGAACGAAGAAGCACCTGCGAGAGAGCGGATTTGTGCTGGTTGGCGTGATTCCGAACGCCAAAGGCGATTCCGATCAGCGAGAAGAGGGTGGTCACAAAGACGGTCAGGTTTTGGTTTCGTTCATGGGTGTAGATTTGGAATTTGGCCGCCTCGTGTCGTCCGTAGAGCACCCAAATGGAGGCGATCAGGGCGGCCAGTGCGGGGAACTTCCGCAGCAGGAAGATCACTCGGTGGACGCCCACGTGGTAGTTCTCGAACAGCCGCTCTTCCCAGTCGAACTTCACGCTTCAAAAACAGGAGATGAATGGAATTGTACAAACATGGGGCTCACGGAGCGGGCGAGGTGGCCACCACTCCAACGGGCGTCCCGTTGAAGTGCGAAGTCGGGTGTCCGTTGAGCGTCCCGTCGACCGGCAGCGGCGTCACGTACGGCGTCTTCAGCGTGCGCACCGTCCCGTGCGGGTCGACCGCCAGCGGCGTGATCGGGCGCGGCGCCACGGGCTCCACGGCGAGCGGCGAAGGGGCGATCGGCCACGAGGGGTACACCCGCGGCACGGCGGAGTTGTACACGTCCTAAAGAAGTGGAGGGAATGACAAGAGGAGATGGTTTGAAGTTGCGAGTGAGTCAATTGAATCAACAAATGAATCACACTCTCATTTTATTCCCTTTACGGCCCGCCCTCACCATTCCAAGCGGCCGTCGCGAGTACGAGCGCCATCCGTTCAGAGTGCCGCCGTTGATCGGCAGTCGCTGCCGGATGGGCTGCAACGTGTTCCAGTCGTAGCGCGGGAGGCGGGTGCTCCCGTAGTCCGTCTGCTCAATCGATCGAGTGGATGCAAGGGAGATCTTAACTCACCATCTCAAAGAAGCAGAAGCAGGCGCAATCGAAGCGAAAAGTGGACCCCGAAACGCAACAAGCGGCCCGCTCGTCTTCCTTCTCGTTCGCTTCGCCCCGTTGCCGCCCATTTGGCTTCTTATCACTCGGCTGGTGATTCCGACCGTCGACGGGAATTAGCGGCCGGCGCGGAGGTGCGGCCGAAATTTGCGGAGATTTTCGAATTCCGCCCGTTTCTCGCCGCTTATCGAACGAGCGGCAACACCCGGCTGCTTCGCCCTCTCCTCACCTGACGGCCCTCTCGCTTGTTTGTCGAGTCGTAAAAGCCGAACAACGACGAGCGGCCCCTGGCGTCATGCGGGCGCTCTTTGCCCACAAAAACACGTAAAGGGCGAAAACAACAGTCTTGCATTTAATTTGTGTCGAGATTCTCGTGATTGAATGTGGATCGAAGCCGAAGTATTGTTAACCGAGTTTATTTTATTCAATACAACGGAGAGCAACATGTGAGAGAGATTCCACTCATCGATGCGGGCCTTTGCGTCCACGCGCGCCAGATCAGCAGTGGTGGTGACTATAAGAAAGAAATGAAAGTGTAATTCTCTTTGCCGCAAACTCACTGATGGTGATGGAACAAATCATGAAGCAGGCCGTGGTGATGGTGATGCCTTTAACGAATTGCTTTGATTGAAGAAGAGCACGAGAAGTTCCTCACCCGTGATGTTCGTCGATCACGACAACAGGTGCCTGGGGATAGACCACCGGAGGGCCGTACATCGGAGCCGGCACAACGCCTGGGTAGTAGCCTGGCGGCGGCCCGTAGGCGCCCTGACCCATTGGGTAAGGATAGCCTTGTCCGGGATAGTAAGACATCTTTCGTGGAAGTCGAGAGCGGAAAGAAGTGAGGAGTGATCGCTTTCGGGCCTTTCGACTGCTTATATTCGTCCTTTCCGCTCTTTTGTTATCACGAGACCGTTCGGAGGAGTGGCCGCCCCGACCGGCTGATTCACTCCCGCCCTTCGCCCGGTCGGCCGCTTTCTTCGAACGTCAAACGCGCAAACAAACGAGCGTCTTTACGCACGGCCCCGCGTGAGTCAGCCGCTCGGCCGGCGATTTCGAACTCCTCGCGGGCGGCGGTTATCACTCGCTCCCTCCGCTCTCAACGAACACTCGTTCTTTGGCCAACCGATCAGGTGCGCGTCTCGTGATCAGCCGCCTGCTCCCTCGAAACAACCCCTCGATGAGTAATCTTTTCGAACGTCCGGATTTCGAAACCAGAAACGAGTCAAAACCTTCGGCTCGAGTTTTCAAATCCGAGTGACGTTCTTCGTTTATTGTGCAAACACTCGAATAAGCAGGCGACTAATTACTAACAACTGAGAAAGGAAGCAAGTGACGTTGATGAAGAGAAGAAAACATCTGATGGATGAGAGATTCCAGTGGATCGCGCGAATCACTCGGCGTGTTCCGCCTTTTCCTCCCGCCGGCACGCGCAAATCCGCTCGCCGCCAATCTTCTTCAGCAGTTGCCGTTTGATCGCACAGCACCGCTTGCCCACTTGACAGCGGTGTTTCTTGTGCCCGTCCGCCTTCTTCTCCTCGTCCGAATCGAGCGGCGTCTTCTCGTCCTGCAAAAAGAAGGGATTGATTAGATGAAACAAAGAAGAAACAAACCTTCGAGTCCTCCGCGTTCACTTCGAACCCACGAGCACACGTGGGGCACACTTTTGAGGGCAACGAGTGAGCGTCCGCGTAGTAGGGCGGGGGCAGCGCCTCGGCTTCCAGCGGGAGCTTCGGGTACTCCGGTGGGGGCGCGTCGAACTCTACGGTTTTCTCCAACGCCGCTTCAGTCGACATTTTTGTTCGTTCGGAAGGAAAAAAGAAAGAAGAAAAGCGGGGAGCGTTCAGAAGTCGTCGACGAACGAACGAGTGGTGGAATTGGGGCGAGCGGTCGCCGCTTTTATCCCGCGCGGATCCCTCGATGACTCACGCCGCCTGCCCGCCCGCCTCCAAGTGGATCCTCCGCTTCGAAACTGGATTGCCGATGGACGCGCTCGACGCGCTCGGCGGTTTTCAAACTACGCGCAAACGAATCACTTCGGCGACAACGATCGGCGATGGGAGTGACCTCCGCGTTGATCTCCGTGACTCACCCATTTCGCCTCTAATTGGATGTCGTGGATCAACGATCGACATCCGAGCTGAAATCGGCAGAGTGTTGGCTAGCTGTAAAGAAAGAAGCGGAAGAAATACTCAATGCTCGACGCACACTCTTTTCAACGATTGATTGGACTTCTGCTCCAGTGTACTCTCACTAATCGTGTACTACAACGAATGCGTACGGAACAGGAAGAACGGCCAATCTGCGTCTGCAAACGAACGCCTTGACCCGCGCGTTCTTTGGCCCGAGCTGACCAACACAAGAATTCTCAGTGCTCGCAATCCTCCTTGCTTGCGGGAAAGCGTGCACGCCACAAGTCGGCATTCCCGCTCCAATCAGCGGTGAGAAAGCGAAGATCCAACCGTTGTGTTTGCATCAAACAACGCTTGATGGGAAAGCAAGGCCTTCAACGCAATGCGCGTCCTTCTACTGCGCTGCTCTCTTAAACGAGCTGCCGGTCGACTGCCGACCATTCGGTTCGCTCTAGTGGACGAAATGCGCGCGTTTCGTGCACTCCTCCCAGTTCTCTTTGCCTCCTTCCTGGCCGCGAGCCCGGCGGAGAAGCTCAATGAAACGTCGACCGAAGACGTGGAGGACGTCACGCCGGTCGCCTACGCCGAGTACGTCGAAACCCACCCGCTCGTGTGAGTGCCCCCTTCTGTCTTCTTCTGCGTACTCCCTTCCTTCTAGGTTCAAAGAAGACGTCCAGAAGCACTGCAAGGAAGTGAGCTACAACTTCAGCGAGTCACTCGGCCACCTGGACAACGGAAAGGAGTCGTTGCTGGCTCGCAAGTGGGCGCAAGAACATCACGTATGTGCCCCAAAGCAATCGTCAATTGCTGTTGGTTTAGGAATGTTCTGAGCTAGTGCACAGCTACTTGCAAGTCCAGCTGAAACTCAAGATCACGAATTTCTGCAAGGGCAGCGACACGGATATCCAGAAGGCCAAATCGGCTTTCAGCTTGATTTGGGATCTCTGCACCGTACGCCTTAGTCTCAATTACGAGTGAGTCGACCAGACAACCTTCCAGTAACCATTTCGCACGATTCTTTCAGTTATCTGAACGAAATTCAACGCGAACTGTTCCAACCAATGACCAACGCGTCTTCGCATCTCGACAGTCTTCGCACCAACTCCCTGCTGCCTGGATTCAACGAGAACGACTTCCGAAAGGTGGGCGATCAAGCAAGCCGTCAGGGCACACTCTTCCCTTTCAGCTCTTCTGGAACGAGATCGTCGTCTACCACTCGTACGAGAATTTCGAATGCGGAAACTTCACGGTGAGTCCCCGTCGCTCCACGTTCTTCTGACTAGCGGCTGTTCAGATCAACGCAACGAGCTGCCTCCACACGGTGCCCACCGGAAAGATCTTCAAGGCCTTCGAGGGGCGGCCGGTCGCGCTGCCCGTCTTCAAGAACCGCCGTCCGAAGCGGGAAGTCGGTGAGTGCCGTCGACCAGCAAGCAGCTCAACCGACTCCCTTCTTATTTTTTAGGCGAGGCACCCACCGACGAGCGGACGAAGCGATCGGCCTCGTCGCACATCCAAGCGTCCCGCATTACCGTCTACTCGTCTACGGGCGAGCTGGACCCGAGCGGCGACCAAAAGTACGTGATCGAGACGCCGCACTCGCTCAGCTTCGTGAACTGGACCCATTGCCGCTTGTCGTGGGCGACCGGAGCGACGGAAATCGTACGTTTTGGCCAATTGGCGAGCACTCGGCTTTTCTTTGCAGGATTGCTCGCCCGAGTGGTGCCCCGCGATCCGCTGCCCCGAAGACGCGGTCGTGCGCAGCGTCGAGTGGGAGGCCGAGCGGGACTGCCGGACGAGCGACGGCAACAGCAAGTCGACGGTCTTCGGCCTGCACTGCACGGACCGTAACAAAACGATGGACTTCGAAATGCTTGTCCACCGCACTTCCCAGAAACCGCTGCCGTTTGTCTTTCTCTTTTCCTCCACCTCTCCTCATCGCGCCGTCTTGCAGGAACTTCTTTGCGGCCGACCAGCTGGCGGCGTTGGACCGTCTGTCCTTCCGCAAGGCGACTTCCCGTCTCGTGGTTCGGGATGTCGAACAGGAGGAGGTGAGAAATACCTGGTTGCAGTTTCAATCTTCTTCGTTTAGCCCTCGACTACCCGCATCGCCTCCACGACACCCGCCACGACCTCTTCTCCGACCACCTCCACTACTCCCCTGAGTTCTGCTGCCACCCTTCCCTCCAAGGCCACCAAAACTTCGAGCGCTCCGACGACTCCGATCTCCTCTGCCGCTCCGAACGTCTCCGATGCGCCCGCCGCTTCGGCCGCTCCGTTGGCCGCGGCGGCGTCCCAATCGTGGGGCCTTCCGACCGTCTTTCTGCTCGTGATCGTCGCCCTGCTGCTCGGAAGCGTGATTGTGAACCTCGTCTTTGTGGTGCGCCGCCTGCGCAGCCGCAAGACGGCCGAAGGGAACGGCGAGGGCGATCGCATTCAATTCGTGCGCTTCGACGACGGCGGCGTCCACTTCGGAGACGGCCACTGATTCTTTTTGTTTTTGTTGAATAAACTTTATGCGTAAGATTGAACGACTCTATTGAAGCCTCGTTTGTTCAGTGATCACGCAATCAAATGGGAATTCATTAAGAGCTTTTTATTCACATGTTTGGTTAGTACACGAGTTCTCCGATGTAAGTTGGAAGTGCAGGACGGCTGCGGGGCCGCTCAGTGATGATGATGATGAGAATGACTGAAATAGTCGGTTATTCACCTTTTATCTCAAAAAACTCGAACTGGTGGTGGTCATGTTCGTGATGGTGCCCATGACTGCAAAAAACAAGTGATTAATTGCATGTTCTTTCCCCCTTTTTCTTACTGGTGCCCGTGCGAATGCCCTTCCTCGATTACCACGGTCTAGAAACTCTCAGTCACTAGTTTGTTCAAGAAGGATGGCTCACGGGTTGGGCCGGTGCATAATACGGCCCCGGAGCGGCGTAGGCGACGCCCTGGCCCATCTGCGGCGGGTAGTAAACTTCCGCCGATCCGCCGTGGTGGCCATGTCCGTGTTCGTGATGGTGATTAAACAAAACAAACTCATCTACATCTTTTTACCCGCAAACTTATTGTTCGTCGTGGTGATGGCTCAAAGAACTCGTTGATTACTTCGCCTTCATCGCAAAGACTCACTGATGCCCATGGTGATGCCCGAACCCGAAGACCATCTTGATTGCGTGAAGGAAGTGTGGAAGTAGAGGAAGAAAATTGGAAGGTGGAGAAGACGGCGGTTAGAGCGTCTTTTATTCCCGGCGTTTGATCTAAAAGGGGGTGTGGCCCGCCCGCCCGAACGACCGGCCGGTCACGAGTGAGCGCGGAGGGCGGACGGGAAAACAAGCCGGAAAACAGGCGACGACTCACGGCCGAACGGCCGCACCTCCGGACGGAAAGCTCGGGGCGTGGGCGAAGAGCGACAATTCGGAAAGAAAGCTGCCAGACGACCGACACTTCCGCACTGTACGCAGACGTTAATCCAGGATTCGAAGCAACTGTCAAAAGAACCTTGGGATCACTCGTGTCTTTTCTTATCACACACGCAGACGAATTTCGTTTGTGGAGAGCCTCAAAGAAGACGTTGATTGGATTCTTTTGTTGTCTCCGCTCACTCGCTCATCAAAGACCACTGATGAGATCAACAAGTAGAGAGACTGCTTTGTAACCGTCGCTGTCTGCCCTTTGAATCTCTACGCTTCCTTTCGAAATTGAGAAACCGCGAGATGTGGCAACTCAAAATACCCGCATGACTCATCAACGCTTCCGGTCAAGGATCGTTCTTTTGTGAGGCGTGGATGTTCGTGATCTCCGCACCTGTTTGCTTCTTTCTAAAGCGTACCCTTCCGCCCACGACCTTCGAACGCCTCATTAGTCCTCGTCCTTCAATGACGTTCATCCGAAGGAGCATCGACGATCGTTAACCAAAGGCAACGAGCGAGAGGAACGCAGAGAATGGAAGCCTTTATGATTCGATTCACGAGCCGAAGAGGTGATAACAGCAAACGCTCGTCGTTTCGCTCCAAGCTGCCGGAAGGTCGTCCGCTTTCGAGTCGGGAGGCAAATACCAATCGTTCTACGGTTCAATCCGTGATCAAAACAAGTACAGCGCACAAGAACAACTACGACGTTCATTAGTGCACCAAGAACTGGCGCTTCGTGAGCAAGACCTAACGTCAGTAGAAATGCACGGACGTTGGGTCGTCCATTCCTTGACGACTTGCGATTTCCTCATTGTCAATGTGCGAGTCATGACTAATCGTCAGCAGCAAAAGAAATCAACCAAACGCCTCCGTTAGAGAACGAGGTGAAATGCGCGGGCGGTGACGTCAAGCGGCTTGTTGACGGCCGATTTCACCACTCGCCCGTTTTGTGGCCGCGTGACTCAGCCAACCGACCGCTCAGCCGACGGGACGGGCGGCCGCAATAAGCGGAACGGACGAGTGGAGGGTGCGGCCGGCGGTTCGGGGAATAAAAACGATTATTTCGTCTTCCCACTACTCACTCGTCGATTTCCTTCTTGCAGTCATGAGTTTCTTTTCGTCCTCGTCGAAGAAGAACGAGAACCCGCCGCAGGTCGGCTTCCGCGCGGGCTTGGGCCAACCGCCGCCCTACTTCCCGAACGGCCAGCCGGGCGCCTTCGGCCAGGGAGTGAACCCGCAGTTCGGGCAAGGCTACAACCCGGGCTATCCCGCGCCTCCCCCGCCCTACCCCGCACAACCTGGAGTGTCGCCGATGGGCCAACCCGCGCCCTCTGCGCCGCTGGGCGCTCCGATCGGCGCTGGAGCAAGTGCCGTGCCGCCTGTGGCCGCAGCTATTCCAGGTGGAATGCCGGGCGCCTCTTACCGCCCGTACGGTTACGCGCCTCAGCCGGGCGTCTACGCCCCACCCGTCTCTTCCTACGCGGCCCCTAATTACTACGGCCAACCGGTGAGTTTCTTCGCTTTCCACTCGCTCACTCACCCACTTCTTCCAGCCAGTGATCGTCGAGCGTGACCATTGCGACCATCGCCGCCGACATCGCGGTTTCTTGGGCGAACTGCTGCACGAAGCTTCGCATCACGATCATCATCGACATCGGCATCACAGCTGGGGGCATCGACACCATCATTGCGATTGAAAAAAGCGTGTAAATAACCCGTTGCATTCAAATAAACACTTGTCTGAATCTTCTGCTCAGCTTGAAAAGCCAAGGAGTTTGCATAAGAACAAACGGAACAAAGTTCACGTGAGCAAAGCTCCGCTCCCGGCATTTCCACTCGTCTTTCACGCCGAGAGCAGCGGGCGCCCGACTCGTCCTCGTGATGCTCCCCGTTCGACTGGCGGCCGTCCGGCGGAGCTTCCGGCAGGCGACTCGACCGCGCTTTCTGCCCGCCCTGCTGCAGCGGTCGCCCGTCCAGCGGCAGGAGATGATCGAACGCGTCAAAATGTCCGCTCTGCCCTCCGCCCCGCTCATCCGCGTGTTGCAGCTTGACGGAGCCCGAGGAATTCGACTCGCTTTCGGACACCTTCGCGCACTTGAATCTTCGAGACGAGAAGTCGGTGGGCGCCTTCCTGGACCGCCTGCGCCCCTCCGAGCGGTCGCTCATCTTCGACATCATCGGGCGGAAGAGTGAGGAGAGGGCAATGGTCTAACTCTTTTCCAATGGTTGCAGAAACCCTGCAGTACGAGGCGCCCCGCACGCCCGTCCAGATTCCCGTGCACTACGACGAGCTGCGGTCCGTCTGGTGGATCAACTACCTGCCCTACTTCCTGTACGGCTCCTTCGACATGACCACGATGCTGGTGGCCGGCGAGTCCTTCGACAAGTGAGTGCGCCCTCCCGCCCGCTCACTTCGGGCTGCAGGGTGCTCGGCGTGCAGATGGGCGTCTCGCAGCTGGCGGGCGCGGCCGTCGGGAACCTCGTGTCGAACGGGCTGGGGCTGGCCGTCGTCTACTACTCGGCCTCGCTCGTGCACCACGTGCGGTGAGCAGCGAAGCCCGCCACTGGTCACTCGCTTGCAGGAAGCCGAACCTGCTGCCCGGCCAGGAGGAGGCGTGGACCGTCCTTTGGGTGCAGCACTCGGCGCGCGTGCTGGGCCTCGTGAGCGGCTGTCTGCTCGGCATGTTCCCGCTGCTCTTCTTCGACACGCCCGAGCGGCCGCCGTCCGCCCGCTCCCACGAGCACGACGAGGCCGAGGAGGAGAACGCCGAGTTGGAGCGGAGTGGTGAGTGCCGCCGGCCTTCTCTTGATCGCTTCCTTCAGAAACCGACCCCCGCCCCCGCGAGGAGCCCCCCGGCCGACGAGTGGAAGGCCTACGGCGGGAACATCTTCTCCGAGAACCTTTACCTCGAGTACGAGCGCTTCAAACGCGACTGGAACGACTTCCTCCACCCCACGGACGGCGGCCTGGCGGGCGAGATCGAGGACGCGGAGGACGCGCGGAAGACCCGCCCGAACCGCCGCCCTCGTCGCCCGCCCAGCGAGGAGAAGTACGGGGATTGCGGCTTTTGCTGATCGGGAATAAACAAGGGCTGAGACAATCTTCGGTTTATTCAACAGACAACAAACAACAGCTAGAAGTCATCTACTGGATGCGGGCAGCGGGCTCCTTCTGGAGGACGGGCGCCTTGTCGAGCGACTGGCCGAGCGGGCGGACGGGCGCGGCGGAGGGGGCGGCCGGCAGGAGGGTGGACGGCGGGTTGGTGCTGACGGAGACGAGCGGGATGAACGTGGTGCGGATCTCGCGGGTGGGGCCGACGACGATCGTTGGGGTGACCGGCTGCTCGGAGCGGGTCTCCTCGCGGGGCTGCTCGGTGGTCTCGAAGGTCGACTGCGGCTGCTCGGTGGTCACTCCGATGACGGCCGTGGACTCGTCGCGGGGGCGCCTCGGTCTGCTCGGCGGGGAACTCGGAGGTGGAGAAGGCGGCGGTGGTCTCCTCGTTCTGCTGCTCGGTCGGCTGGAAGGCGGCCGGCTGCTCGGTGGAGAGGAAGCGGGTGGTCTCCTCGACGATCTTCGTGGTCGCCTCGAAGGTCGACTGCTCGGCGAACGGCGTGGTCTCGGCGGTCTGCAGGCGCTCCTTCGCCTCGTGCAGCTGAGCGCGCGCCGTCTGCAGCCCGTCGGCGATCTGCGAGGCGGCGGTCGACGCGGCGGCCTCGATCTTCTGCTCGGCGGTCGTCAAGAGGCGCTCGGCGTCCGACTGCTCGGCCAGCTGCAGGGTGGTCGTCTCCGGCTCGATCGGCAGCTGGGCAGTGGTGAAGGCGGCTTGGCGACGCTCCCGCAGCTGAAAGGCGAATGGGTGAGCGGAGCGGAAGGTCGGACGACTCACGGAAGCCGGCTGGCCGACGGCCACGATCGCGGCGATCAGGAGCAGGGCGAACTTCGTTTTCATTTCGAGGGCTGGAGGAGAGAGAAGTGGGGAGTGGTGGGTGCCGATCTCCTCGCCGACCCCCCGCTTTTATGCTCGAGCGGAGGGGGCGGACCGCCACGTTCTTCGACCTTCCAGGCGGTTCTCCGTTGACCTCCGATGGCGTTCGTGGGAGCGCCCCCAATCGGCCTCTTGTTCACCGCTCGTTGCATCACGCGGCGCGTTGTTTACTGCTCAAGTGGATCCCAGCGACCACCACTTTTGAGCCAGAAAGGACGCCGGCAGGATTGGATGGAAGAACGCATAGGCAAGTGATCAAAAAGGATGCCTTCTACTTTTCAGTTGTCGGATTGAAGGCAATCGGACGGAAGAGAAGAACACCAAGCACGACTGGTTTGCCCCGACTTTATTAGATATCAACTCCTATCAATCCCCTTCAACGCCCGCAGTTTGTTTGCCCCTTCTTCTCGAAGAATTGGTACTTCGGAGGGCCGACAGCCGGGTAGAGAGCGGAGACGTTCAGCTGCGTTGGCTTTGGCATGCACCAGTCTGGCTGCAACGAAAGAATGCAGAAGGAATAACCGGAGGACGGCTAACCGGAATCGAAGTGGTGGTGACCACGAGCTGCAGCCAGTACAAGAAGCCAGCGACCACTTGGTACCGCCCATCCACGTACTGCTTCAAGTGGACATCCACGTGAAGATGGCGTCCGAATTCCTTGAGGGACTTCTCGACGACGTCCTTCAACACATGGAGTGAAATCCCGGCTTCAAACGTCCACTCACCCCGGCCTGCGTCTCGTTGATCTTCGCCGTACAGCCGGGCATTCCGCCGGGAGGGCAGGTGACGGGCGGCAGACAGCCGGCGCAGTGGGCGCTTCCCCGCTCGACGCCCACCGAGACGAGGACGAGAAGCAGGAGAGCGGAGGAGCAAAAGGAGTTGCCGACCATCTCTTCGAAATGCGGACTCCACACGCCGCTTCTCCCTTTTGTACGCCAAAAAGAGAATTGTGATGGAAACGAAGCAGTTCGGGTCAATGGGTGCCCGTCGTTCATTGGAATTTCAAACAACCGACGGCGAGGTGGAATTCCATTGTGCGATCCCACGACCTACCCTCTCGCACTCCTTTGCTCATGCAAATGTCCAGTCGAATGGAACACCAAACAGAAGTGATCATTTCGCTTCCCAACGCCCACCCGGTCGGCAGTGCACAACGATGGCTCCGAACAGCGCGGAGGAGGAGGAGCGGCTGCCGCAAGTGGGCAGCGTGATCGCCCACCACTCGGGGCGCCGCTTCAAGGTGACGCGCGTCCTTGCCTCGGGCCCCTTCAGCGACGTCTTCCGCGTGCAGGACCTGGCGGAGGGCGAGTCCTACGCGATGAAGGTGGAGCGGCAGGTGGGCGTCATCCGGTGAGTCCCGCCCGCCCGCCCGCTCACTCGCCTGCAGCCCCGTGCTGAAGCTGGACGTCTACGTGCTCACGCAGCTGGGCGTGCACACGGGCTTCCCGCGGCTGATCGTCGCCGGCCGCAACGCCCACTACAAGTACGCGGTGATGCAGCTGGTGGGCGTCGACCTCGGCCGGCTGCGGCGCGCGATGCCCGAGCGAAAGTGAGCGGCCGCCCTCCCCCGCACTCCTCTCTTCTGCCTGCAGGTTCTCGCTGGGAACCGCCCTGCGCATCTGCCAGCAGACCCTCGAGCGCATCGAGACGCTCCACAACCTCGGCTGGTTGTGCCGCGACGTGAAGGCGAACAACTTTGCGGTGGGAAGGGGCCGACGGGCGGGCGTCGTCTACATGCTGGACTTCGGATTCGCCCGCCGCTACGTGTGAGTTCCGTCCACTCCCGTCCACCTCCCGCCCGTTCAGGGACCGCGAGAACAACCTGCTGCCGCCCCGCCAGGCGGCCGCCCTGCTCGGGACGATCCACTACGCGCCGCTCGCCGCCCACCACAACGAGGAGCAGTGCCGGCGGGACGACCTGGAGAGCTGGCTGTACATGTGCGTAGAGCTGTGCTCGGGCCCGCTGCCGTGGGCCCACCTGCCGCCGCTGCAGAACCACCAGATCATCGGCGAGTGGAAGCAGTGGGTGCGCGGCCACGGCCGGCCGGGCTTCTTTCTCGGCTGTCCGGCCGAGTTCTCCGACCTGCTCGCCCGCATCGACCGCACCGGCTTCACCCAGCGCCCGCCCTACGAGGAGATCCACCGCGTGCTCGACGGGATCATGGAGCGGCTCGGCATCTCGGCGGCCGACCCCTTCGACTGGCAGGCGAGTGATCCCCGCTCTCCCCGCTCATGCCCGCTTGCAGCTGAACGACGCCGCGATGCTCCGCCGCGCCGAGTTCGTCGGCGAGATCGGCGAGTCGCACTTGGCGTCCGTCCGCCTCCGCGAGCAGCGCGACGCGCTCGAGGACGCCGCCGCCGAGGGCCTCCGCACGTCGCCCATCGACCTCGCCGACGGCTGAGCGGCCGCCTCGTTCTTCCTTCTTGTCCTGTTCGTCCGAATAAACCGAGGAGTTCCAGTCAGTCGGAGTTGAAACTCTTGCTGGACGGACATTGAGAACAGGTCAGACTCCAGTTTCTTGGAAAGCGCCTTCACCTGTTTGCCCCGTTCACTCGTCTTTTACCTCCACTCGCACACAAATGAACCCTTTTCATGGAGACTCTGTGGGACGTCTGGAACCACTGGCCGCGCGACCGCCCCACGCCGCTCAAGTAGAGAACTGTCGTCTTGTTCGTTTGTTTGAAGTTAAGAAGAGATATCGTTCAATAGACAGGTTTATTCCGGCTAACAGAGCTCACTTGGGCGGGATGAACATCGACTGGACGCCGCCGGCGGGCACTCCGGCGAACAGCGAGGTCTCCTTCTGAACGAACGGGCGAGTCCGTGAACTCTATAAGAGAACTCACGTCTTCGGCGGTCACCTCCTTCAGCAGCGACTCCTGCGGCTTGGCGGCGGGGTCGGGCTCGATGGAGCGGAGGTCGGTGGTCTCACAGGTGTGGTCCTTCCGCCGCTTCGAGGAGCTCTTCTTCACCTCGCCGTGTTTTGACTTGAACTCCTGCAGGCGGGCGAGTGAGTAACAAGCGAGAGGACTCACTTCTTTAACCTCGGTCTTGCCGCCCGGCGCGTGCGTCTTCGTGTTCAGATCGTCGTCGTTCATCGTCGCCTTTTTGTCGTCCCGGTCGGGCGTCCGCTTCGGCTCCTTGGGGGGACTCTTGGCGGCGGGCGGGGCGGCGGGCGAGGACTGGCCGGCTGCAAGCGAGAGAGGAGTGAGCGGCCGCCCGTCGCTCACGTTTCGGCGGCGGGGCCTTCTGCTTGTTGGTCTTCCCGCGCGCCTTCGTGCAGCCGCCCAGGAGGACGAGCGGGAAGAGGAGGCCCGTCCACAGCGAGAGCAACACGCCGCCCATCGGAGTGCGAGCAGCCGGTCGGGCGGGCGGGTGAGAAGAAAGTGGCTGGCCGGCCGCCCGCTCGGCTCATTTCTTCGTTTCGTCCAGCTCGCAGTCGGCGGTCCCCCGGATGTCCAGTCGGCGCAGTCGGAGCAAGAGCAGCGGCGAGGAGAAGTCGCCGGTGGACGCGCGCGCGGTGCTCGCGGAGCGCAAGAAAAAGCACGGCGTGGTGGGCGGCCTCATGCTGCGCGTGGGCGGCAAGATGGGCGTCGTGGAGCAGACGCTGCTGGCCGCCGAGTTCGTGCACGAAATCGAGCGCTACTTCGGCTACCAGACCGCGATGGACGACCTGACCGCCCGTCTGGAAGGTGAGTGGCCGTCCGCCCCGCCCACCGCCCGCTTCCAGCCGTCCTCCAGCCGAACGCCGCCTTCCGCCAGACGGACATCGCGGCGCCCGAGCACGCGGATCAGTTCGAGGTCGTCGCCCGCACCGTGAAGGCGATCCGCGCCTCGCTGCCCGAAGGCCAGCAGGCGCCCATGATGACCGCGCAGGCCGTCCTCAAGCGTCTCGCCATCTTCCACCGCGAGTACCAAACGAAAGGTTCGCCCACTCCCCCTTCTTCTGTCGTTCACTCGCCGCCCAGGCCGCAAGGCGATCCGCAAGTCGCGCCGCTTCGTCGCCGACGAGTTCCAGCGCGCCAAGGAGCAGCAGCGGCAGCTGGACGTCGCGCTCCAGCTGATGGACACCGCGCGCCACGATGTGCGTCCCGCCGCCCACCGCTCACTCCCCTCCGCTTCCAGTTGAAGGCCACCCGCACGACCGCCGAGGTGGAAAATAAGGGCCGCATCTACGAGCAGGCGGTCCGCAACTTCGACGAGGAGGCCGGCAAGCTGGCCGCCCTCTGCGAGAAGCTGCCCACCGATCGGGCGGCCCACGAGCGCGAGCTGCTCGACGTTCGTCCCTCCTCCTCTGCCCTCACTCATCCTCTTGCAGTGGTTCGAAGTGCACGCCCGCTACCACGAGCAGGCGGCCCGCATGACGGCGAACCAACTCGAGACGGTCGGCATCAAGATTCAGCGTCGTGTCCAATGAGTGTTCTTTGTTGTGAATAAACTGTTGCTGTTCTTCGTCTTTCCGTTTATTCCGTTCACAAGCACAACAAAGAAAAGACTCATTTGAAGAGGAATTCGTCCTTGACCGTCCGGCCCTCCTTCTTCGTGGGCTCGGGCGCGTCCTTGTTCGTGACCCCGTCCTCCGTGCGCGCCTTCCCGCTCTTCGCCTGCAAACAGATGGGAGATAAAAAGAGATTAGTGGCTATTCACCTCGTCCGCCGGTTGCATCTTGGGGCTGTCCAGCGGCTTGTCGGCGGCCGTCTTCTGCGACTTCTCCGCTTTCTGCTTCTTGGAGGGCGGCGCGTTGGTGGTCTCCTCCGCTTCCTGTTGCTTCTTCTTCGCCATCGCGGCCGCCACTTTCTTCTGCAAGCGGAAGAAGGAGGGAGTAGTGGGAGGAGGGGGGAATCACGTCCTGCTTCACTGTGAACGTGATGAAGCCGAGCAGCGCTCCGAAGCCGCTGCAGACGACAGCGCAGAGGGCCAGCGAGGAGCTGCAATGAAGGGAGTGGCTTGGGGAGGGGCGCAGAGAGGACCCACGCGATGATGATGAAATAAGCGAGAGAGAAGTACGTCCTGAAAGCAAGGCGAGTCTTCCGCCCTCCACTCGCACTCACCGTTTCTCCAGCCACGGCATTTCGGTGCTCGAGATCGAGGCCATTTCCACGGGAGAACTCGTTCGCCGGCCGACTGTTCGCGGGGATGAGCGTTCGACACAAATGGGCGCCCAATTCGAAGGACGAACATTCGCTTGCGCGAAGCAGAGAAATTTGAATGAGTGACGACCTCATTCCGCACAACCATTTTGCTCGGAGAATTCCTCAATTTATTCTTTGGCCCTGCTTCGAGATGACGAGGCCGGGAGGTGTGTGCTTCGCACTTTGTAATTCGATTTCTTGCGTTGAACCTCGAGCTCGAGCAGTGGGCCAACGTGCAGGTGTTTGTGGAAGGGCGGCCGTCCACCTGCCGCCGGCTGCTCGCCGTTGCGAAATGCGATTTCTGGTTTCTGGAGACGAAAAGAACGGCCACCGTTTTTCGAGAGCTACTCACTCATTTCGGTCATGATTCCTCTAAATATTTCGGCGATCCGCGAGCTTGTTCGTCAACATCTTCCGGCGTTCCCGAACTCCACCGAGACCCCCGTTCTGCGGCCAGAAAACGAGTGGATTTTGGAGCTGTGGATGACCGTCTCGGGCGTTTTCTCTGTCTTTATCTATCTCCTGATGCTCGCAATGTCCCATCTGCTGACCCCGAAGAGCATGCAAGTGTACCGCTACACACTTGCAAACACGACCACCTGGTCTCTTCTCGTGGGCATCGAGGTGTGCTTCGTCCTCCGGCGCATCCCCTACTTCCCGTTCTTCCTCGTCAAGTTCAACGGGCCTCGCTTTCTCGTCCAAAACTTCTGGTTCGCGTACATCCATTGGAATCTCCTTTTGATCCTGATGGTCAATCTGAACACGGCCTTCGTCGTCTGCTACTCGGGACTCCTGGTCTTCCTCACGAACTCCCCACTCTCCCGCATGTTGGACAGACAGAAGACGTGGACGGTCGTCTCGTCTGCTCACTTGATCTGCATGTTCTTCGTGCTGTTTGTCTTGAACTTCTTCTACCCGCCCGACCCTCACTTCCTCTCATCCCTCCTGCGGGACTACCCGCAGTTCTCGCAAGTGATCGGCAAGGAGGACGTTGTGTTCGGCTTCTATCCAATCGACTTGTTTCCCATCATGTCCGTTGGAGTGTTCTTCTTTACGGTCTTGATCTTCATTTACTCTTTGGGGGCTTCCTTCTGATCATCCGGAACGTGTTCGACCAAGTGCGACGGCCCGACCAGGAGCAAACGCGGCAGTTCAAACGAGAGATCTTCGTGATGCTCTCGGCCCGCTGCTTGATCCCCCTGTTCCTCCTCACGATCCCCATCCTGATCGTGACGTCGGCCGTCTTCTTGGACCTTCGACTGGATTGGAACACGTACGCCTTCCTCTACGCCTTGATGCTCGGCCACGGCGTCTTCAACACTCTCGGAACGATGGTCGTGTTCAAGCCCTATCGAGAGGGCCTCTCAAAGTTCGTCCGCTCAGTGCGCACACACGGCTTCTCCTCTCAGTTGTTCGCTCGAAGAACGACGATCGTGTGAGTTCTCCTTGTCTCAAATAAATCAACTCAGGTCGATCTCAGGAAGACAATTTCTGCCGACTTGCGGACCAACCGAAGGAGCACAGCGAGGCCGTAATCGATCCGTTTATTCGAATAAACTCGTTACAACAAAGCACGGCGGCAAAAAAGATCACTCGGCGCCCGCCGAGGCCGAGTAGCCTTCGAACACGCGCTCCCAGTCGTACTCGTCGGCGAAGGAGAACCCGTGCGTCTCCATCACGTGCATCAGGTCGATGTAGAACTGCAAGAGCGACCAGTGAGCAGCGGAGAAGGAGAAGTCGTTAAAGTACTCGCCTGTCCGTAGTCCGGCCGGCTGTAGTAGTTGTAGGCGTCGATGCGGGCGAGCATCTGCAACGAACGAGTGAAACAAGGGGAGAAGACACGACTCGTGCGTGGTCGAACTGGTGGGGCAGCGGGGCGAAGAAGACGTGTCGGTGGGCCCGCCGGACGTCGAGCTTCGCGCGGAAGGTCGCGTCTTTGGCCTGCTTGTCGAGCGCGGCCCAGGGCAGACGGCCGACCGCGAGCTCGACCAGCGAGTAGAGCCACGACTCCACGTCGTCCTTCGGCGCTGGAGTTTGGCGCCGGTGGTTCGCGAGGGCGCAGTAGCGAGTGGTGCCGCGCCACGCGGAGCGGGCGGGCGGGCGCGGGTCGCCGCTCTCGTCCGCGTACTCGTGGGCGATCCCGAAGTCCAGCATGTAGACGAGGCGGCGGTGCTCCTGCGGCCGCCCCACCGCGAAGTTCGAGGGCTTCACGTCGCGCGACACGAACCCCCGCTCGTGCAGCTCCTCGATCGCGTGCAGCATCTGCAAGAGGGCGAATGAAGAGAAGGAAGAGGAGGGCAGAATGCCTGAATGCCCACGCGGACGGCCGTCGAGAGCGAGAGCCGCTGGCCGGGCATCGCCTTGCGCACGACGCTCAGGTTGGGCCCGAGCAGCGACATGACGACGAACGGGCAGCCCGACTGCGGGTCGAGGCCGCGGTCGAGCAGCGCGCAGAAGTGGACGGACGGCGCGACGGCCTCCAGCACGCGCACCTGAACGGGCGGGTGGGCGGTGAGCATCGGCGGGCGCCCACCTCCATCTCGAGACTCTCCGTTCGCTCGGCCTTGATCGCGACGAGCGGCGGCAGGGCGCACGCGTCCACCACCGCCGCCTTGTACACTGAAAGCAGCCGTGAGTGCGGAGCGGACGGGACGCCCACCCTCGCCGAAGCCGCCCTTCCCCACCACATGCAGCAGGTCGTAGCGCACGCCCGACTCGCCCTCCACGCGCGGCAACGGGGCGGCCGTCTGGCGGAGGCCCTCGGCGATCGTCCCGCCGCCCGCCTCGACGTCGCGCTCCGCCTCGCTCGGCCGCCCGCACCACAGCGCCCGCAGCCGCCCGGCGATCGACCGGCCGCACATCCCGCGAGTGTGTGAAACAAATGAGCCGAGAGATTGGAAGGGAGTTTATCGCGGACAACAGAGCGGACTGATCACTTGGCGGGCGGAGCGGCGGGCGCGGCGGCCGGAGCGGGAGCGGCCGCAGTGGGCGGGTGCGGCGTGCCGTCGTCCTTCTCGAAGGCGCAGCCCACGCGCTTCACGCCCTCCGGCTTCGAGGCGGCCGTCCAGATGGCGCGCGCCGGCTGCTTGGTCTCCTCCGAGGGCATGTGGTAGAAGGCGAGGAAGTGCTTGTTGGGCTCGGGCACCGCCTTCCCGATGAACTGCACGCGGATCGCCAGCGTCTCGTCCGGCGCCACGAAGCCCAGCGGCGGCCGCACGCGGAACGCGTCGTTCGAGGTGCAGCGGATCTGCAACACGACGGGCAGTTAGCAGAGGCTTGTGGAGTGATCCTGGTTGCCTTGAAGGACTGCCGCTTCTTGGTCGTGTTGGTGAGCTTGAGGTCGAGGTCGGCGGGCTTCTCGAGCAGGCGATCGCCCTTGAAGACGAGTTTCTCCGGCTCCAGCTTCATTTTGAAGTCGGGCTCGCCGGGCCGGTTCAGCAGCGGGTTGGCGGGCGGCGGGGCGGCCGGGGCGGCCGGGGCGGGCGCGACTGCAAGGCGGCGGTGGGCGGACGGGCGGCGACTCACCGGCGGCGGCCACGACCACGGCGGCCGCCGGCTGCTGGGCGGGCGGCGCGGCCCCGGCGGCACTCGCGGGCGGCGGGTTTGCGGGAGCGGCGGCGGGAGCGGGAGGAGCGGCCATGACGTCGAGCGGTCGAATGCGCCCGGCCGGCTCTCCGCTCGCCTTTTATTGCCGGGGATTTGCATCAAACAAAACAAGTGAAAGAGAGTGTTTATTCGCACGAGATCACTGCTCGACAAAGACGGTGGAGCGGTTCAACTCGTCGCTCTTGGCGGCGCTCTCCTCCTCGTCGGCGGCGAGCAGCACGAGGCGCGGGCTGGCCACGAACTCGTCCACGACGCCCAGCAGCAGGCAGGCGAACGCGATCCACTGCAAGCGGGCGAGTGAGCGGGCGAAAGGGCGGGACTCACGTAGCCGCAGTGGAGGCCGAGCGGGAGGGCGGGCGTCGCGAACTCCGTCGCCCAGCGGCCCTCCCAGCCCGCGTGCACGAACAGGCCGCCGAGCGTCTGCAGCAGCAGGAGCACGAACTCGACCGCCCACAGGAAGGAGCTCTGAACGGCGGCCATCTTCGTCCTCCCGCCGGCCGCACTCACCCCGTCCTCGGCGCGCAGCGGGCGGCAGTCCTCCAGCTGCAGCAGGAACACGACGGCGATCACGAGCTCGCCGGCCGCCAGCCCGCCGCCCACGAGCAGCGCGAGGAACACGTCGCCGGCCGCCGATGGGACGGCCGGCAGGCAGACGCGCTGGACGGCGAAGAGCGCCGACTGGTTGGCGGCCGGCAGCTCGAAGGGCGGCTCGATGGCCGCCAGACCGCCCGAGCACGGAGACGCCGCCTGCAAGCGAGTGAGCGGCCAGGAGGGTCGGAACGAACGGAGTCCTGCTCGAACGGAGTGCACAGGTCGTGGAAGAGAAGCAGGGCCGCCAGTTGGACGAGCACCAGCACCACTTGCAGCGCGCGCAGCAACGGGATCGACCGCATTTCGGAGTTCACGAAGGAACAAGTGGGCGCGGCCGGCCGGGAGAAGAGAACTTGCTGTCCGATTTGCATCCACCGAGCAGCTCGTTCGACCTCCCACTCCAAAATGGCACTCATTCCCATCTGCAGCCCTCCGCCCAGTCGCCCGCCTGCTCTCCGCTCTCCGATGGCCGCCTCCGCGAAGCCGACGTCGCCCTGCCCGTCGGGCGTCTCGCACGCGGGCCCCGTCGCGCCCTCCGATTACTTCCAGCCGCTCACCGTCACGCTGCAGGGCGCCAAGGGAGCGAAGGTGAGTGGGCGGAGCGGAAGAACCCCGACGATTCAATCCCCCTTGCAGTGCGGCTTCCGCGTCTCCTCCTCGCTGACCGTCCTGCACGTGGAGCGGGGCTCGGCGGCCGACACGAAGCTGCAGTTCGCCGACCAGCTGCTCGCGCTCAACGGGACGCGGCTCGACAGCAGGCGCGCGTTCCTCGACCTCTTCAAGAAGCAGGTCGGCGCCGGGCCCCGCTTCAAGGTCGAGCTGGAGATCCTCCGGCCGGTCTGCTCGCGCCTCATGGACCCCAAGCGGATGCCCAAGGGCGTGGAGACGCTGCCCGGCTGCAAGTACCGGCTGGGCGTCCTGCACAAGATCTCCGCCTGCTCGCTCTCCATCCACATCAAGTCCTTCGCCAACAAGGTCTACGTGACCAAGGTGAACGAGGAGACGCTCGCCGCCATGGCGCTCCAGGTGGGCGACGCCATCCTCGACGTGGAGGAGGCGCCCGTCACGAGTGTGGAGGAGGTCCGCGAGCTCGTCTGCAAGGGGCTGAACGAGCGCGGATACGTGCGTCCTTCCCTCCCCTCCGCTCACTTCTCTGCTGCAGGTGACGATGGTGATCGAGTCGCCGGAGGACCCCGCGATGAAGGCCTTCGTGCGGACGGCCCTGATCACCGAGAAGACGCAGGAAGTGGACCTGCCGCTGCCCACGGACGTCCTCGAGATCTGCCGCGCGGAGGTGGGCCGTCTGAAGGCGACCTCCAACTGGCCGCCCACTCGCTCGGCCCTCCGCAACGAGAAGTGAGTGGGCGGACGGCGCTCTCGACCGCTCGTTGCAGGAAACCCGCCCGGGCGGCCTCCTCCCACCTCAGCATCAAGGAACAGGTGGAGGACATCCCGATCGCCTGCGACGGCAACCCCAACCTGCTCGTGAAGGTGCCGCTCGCGCCCGCCAGCCAGTACCAGCCGCTCAACATCTTCCAATCGCCCGCCGACCAGAAGAAGTGATCTCCGTCCAGTGCGCGAATAAACACGTCGATCTTCGTCATGCAAACAATCGGGTGTTTCCACTCGTCCACTCCTCTGCTCATTCGATCATTCTGCAAGCCGGCGGTCGAGCGGCGATCCCGATGGCCTCGCGGCGGAAATCGGCGGCGGCGGAGGGCGGCGGGAAGGAGGGCGGACGGGGCGGTTCGGTCCGACGGCCTCGTCGCTTCATTTCGAACCACCGGGCGACTCGCCTGCCGTCCGCTCGCAATCGGAGGAGGGAGTTATTCCGTCCACTCACCCACTCGCTGCTCGCTGCTTGCAGAGAACTCGGACGACGAGCAGGAGTCGCCCGCCCGCCGCCCGCCCGCCCCCTCGGAGGGGACGTCCACCACCCACACGGAGGACACGAGAGGCGAGTGGGCGGTCGGCCGATCATCCTCGCTTTTTCCAGAGGCCACCCGCTCGGCGGAAGACCGCCCGAAGGCCGTCCCGCTGAAGGTCCACGTGCGGCCGCTCGGGCAGAAGGCGGCCGCCTCCGTCCGCAAGCAGAAGGACGACGCAAAGTGAGTTCTTTCGATCGACACACGTGGGCTGATCGAGAGCATTTAGGCCGTCGAAAGCCGAGGAAGGCGGGTCGCGCACTCCCCCGCAGCCGACGCCCCCGCCGACCGGAGGGCCGCCGGAGGACAAGACGACCACCGCCACCACGACGCCCTCCACTCCGTCCACCTCCGCTCCGAGCAGCACGCCGCCCGCCTCCGCCTTTTCGTCGCCCTCACCGGCCGCCCGCAGTCGTCGGAAGACCAAACGCGAGGAGTGAGCAGTCGGTTGTGCGTGAAGAATAAACGAGATCGAAAGCACTTTTATTCCCGTTGTTCCCCTTGATCACAACTGCGCTCTCTCCTCTTCTGTCGGGCAGATCCGCGGGTAGCAGAGCAAGTAGACGGCCACTCTGAAGCCAACAATCGAAGGAGTCTCCCGCTCGAACTCACATTCCAAAGCAGACAAAGAAAACGGAGAGCACCAGAACGCACCACTCGACGCTCGGAGCCCGCACGAACGTCGCGTTCAGCGGAGGATCCATCCGACCGAACTGAGGAGCGAGCGGAAGAGCGGCGATGCCCCGGCCGGTTCGGACTAAAAGCCCTCAATTTGGAGCGGATTTATGTGAAGTGTCCTTCGGAACGGACAAAGAGGACGAGCAAACCGACGAGCGAAGCTGGCGGGTAAATTGGCCCGTGAAAGGGAAGAGTGACCGGCATGCAAGCCTGTCCGTAACTGCGCCGGTTGATCTCCGCTCACTTCCAATTCGAACGACCGGACAAGATGGCGGCCGCATTCTTCGACTTCCTTGTCTTCTTGCTTCTTCTTGCGGACGTCGACGGAGAGCCGGATTGCCTGGGTAACGAGTGCGCTCTCTTTCGTTGCCCGCTTGATCACCCGTTTGCAGAAAGCACGTGCTGACGGCCGATTGCCCCACTCGCTTCTTTTCGTACGCCCTCGAGCGGCGGGAGATTCGCGCCACGTTGCGGTTGAATCAAAACCGAGAGGCCGTGAAGAACGACGGGAGCGCGTACAAGTAGGTTCTTCCGCCCGCTTCCCCACACTCCTCTGCTTGTAGAATGCACGTGAAGATCGGCGGCTGCTCGCTGGCCGTCGAGTACGAGCGGCGGGGCAGGAATCTCGTGACGGGCAGCATTGGAGTGGGCGGTTCGTCCCCTTCTTTTTGGAGAGGACTCTCCTGTTTGCAGACGAGCGAGTTTCGGTCGACACGGACGTCTCGCTGCTCTTCGCCGACCGGCAGCTGGCGATCGACCGGCGGTCCTTCGTGGAGTGCGCGGTGGAGTTCGAGGAGCGGGCGGCCGGCGGCTTTCTCGTGGCGGTCGAAGTGGAGAACTCGCCGCCGAGCGACTCTGCCCGCCTCTACTTCGTGAGTCCCGCGAGAGAAGGCGGGAGATCCCCCTGCTGCTTCCAGCTGGACGTCGAGTTCGTGGAGGCGCCCGGCTTCTTCCTCCGCCTGGTGACGATCGGCGCCCTTCGGCTGCCCGTTTGGTCGCTCTTTCTGATCGGCGGGTGCGTGAAGCCGCCCGCCGCTCTCCACTGCCGCTTTCAGCCTCCTGCTGCTGCCGTCGGTCTCCTCGTCGATCGGGAGTGCGGTCTGCGGCCTCAAGAAGCGGAAACAGAAGAAGCCGCCGCCGGTGGAGTCGGTCGAGCAGAAGGGACCCGTCTCCGAGATCCACGGAGTGAAGGTGGGAGGGACGAGGGGCGGGAGGCTCACTCTTCTTTTGTTTGCAGTTCGTCCTGCCAATCCCGCCGACGGAAAGCGAAGTGGAGGTCGTGATCGACGGGAAGAAGTGAGTTCTGCTCGTCCCTCCGCCCACCCGCCGCTTCGAGGTACACGGCGACGAGCTCGAAGGCGAAGCGGCTGTTCGGCGTGCTGGCGGCCGTGGACAAGACGGGCGCCCACCCGCCGCTCACCGTCCTCTTCGCCAAGGAGGTGAACATCCCGCTGGTGCGGCGAGTGCACCGCTTCCTCCACGCGCTGCCGCCCGACCCCCGCCGCCCCTTCCTGCGGCCTGTCTGCCACCCGGACGGGGCGGATGCCGCGAACTGCACGCCCGGGACGATCGGCGGCGACCGGATCGAGTGCGTGCTGCTCGAGGAGGCGGGCGTCTGCCTGGCCGACGTGCTGGAGCGGGCGGATCGGCGGCAGCTGGCCGCAGTGGCGCCCGCGATCGTCCACGAGATGTTCGCGTGCGTGGAGGCGCTGCAGCTGAGCGGCCACTCGTCCGGCAACGTCCGCCCGCTCTCCTTCTGGTTCGGGGCGGGCGAGCGGAGCGGCCGGCTGCTGATGGCCGAGTTCGGCTACGCGGTCCACGAGAGCGACCTCTGCGCCACGTTCCGCCACCCGGCCGACGTGCTCATCGAGGACGCCGCCCACCTGTCGCGCTCGGCGATGGCCGAACACGCGCCCTACTTCACGAGCGACATGGAGATGTTCTACTTCCTCGCGCTGGACCTCCTCCTGGAGCGCGGGCTGCCCTGGAGCGCGTGGTTCCCGGCGGTTCGTCCGCCCGCCCGCCCACTCGCCACCCGCTTGCAGGAGAAGACGCTGGAGGAGAAGACGCGCGCGATGCTCAGCGCCGAGTACCACGAGCGGCTGACCGCCGGCCTCCCGCCGCCCGTCTCCGAACTGCTCTACAAACTGCGCCGCGACCTGCCCGTCTTCGATCGGAAGGCCGACCTCTTCGCCCACTTCCGCGCCCACCTCCAGCAGGCGACCGCCGAGATGGCCGCCTTGCGAGCCGAACGGACTGCCCAAACGAAGCGAGAGAAGGAGGCCGACTCGGGATTGCTCAGCTCCGTGGCCAAAAAGTTCAAGAAGGACGAGTGAGTTCTCCCATCTGCAGAGCTCGTGATCGATTGAACGCTTCCAGACCGCCGCCCTCGTCGTTCAACACGGAAAAGATCGGAGAGTGATCGAGTTGTTTCTTGTTGTTGTTGGGCGCTGAATAAACAGTTTGCGTAACTCTTCCCTTCGGTTCGTTCACTCGAACACTCGCTTCTCGAACGAGCCGGTCGGTTGTCCGTTGAGTGAAGCGATGCTCTCCCACTCGCTCATTGCCGCCTTCTTCTTCGTGGTTCGCACTCCTGGTTCGTTCGATCCACCTGTTTTGTTCAGCTGCTGCACGCGGCCCACTCGGAGGACTGCTGGACCACGAAAGATGGCTCGTGGGTTTGCAACGCCGGAGATGCCTGCAATAAAGCGAGTTCTTTTCTTCGGTTATCCACTCCTTCCGTCTTCTTGCAGGTGTGCGACCTGAATTGCACGAGCGTCGACCCGACGGAGCTCTTCAACCTGTGGGCGATCAGTGCGGGCAGCAAGCGCGGCGAGCTGCGCGAATGGACGGGGCTCACTCCCTACATTGTGCGTTCGCTTCCCCCTCCCGTTCACACGTGTCTGCAGGGTCCTTCGGCTTTCGGCTGCAAGCTGAACTTGAGCGAAGAACTGCCGCAAGTGACCATCGGCGGCTCGCTCTTCTTCACGCGGGCGAACTGCGAGGAGACGTGCACCTTCGACTGCGAGCCGGCGGCCGTCACGCGGGAGCTGCAGAAATGCCTCAACGATCAAGCGATGCCCCGCGTTCTCCTCTTCCGATGCGGCTCGTTTGTCCGTCCCTTCTGCTCCAATCCCTCTTCCTCCTTGCAGCCTCCCGTTCGTTTGGTACACGGTGGCGGTGAGTGCGGGCGGCGTGATGCTCGGGTTGCTCGTCGGCGTCCTCCTCACCGCCCTCTGCTGCCGCTGCTGTCGTCGCCGCAAGAACAAGAAGCCGAAGGCGGGCGGAGGGGACGAAGGGCGGCAAGAATGAGCAAAAGAAGGAGGACGAGCAGCTAATCGTCACGCCGACGGCGCCTTCCATCCCGCCCAAAGCCGCCGTCCAGGTCCCGCAGTCTCCTCGCTGGGCAAACAAGTGGGTTCTGTCTCCTCTTCCCTGACTCCTTCCTTCCAGCCCGAAGAAGGCCCCGCTGGCGAACTTGAAGGACGAGGACGCAAGCCGCTCCGGCCCACTTCCTTCGATCGAAAACTCCCGCTCTGCCCGCCAACGCCCGTCGACCGAAGCGCACGTGCCGCAGAGTGCGGAGGTTCTTTGATTCTCGTTCAATAAACCGAACTCCATGGGGTTATTCGTTCGCAAGCCATGTTAATCCAGTAAACAAAAGTTATTTTTGGCAGCAGATTGAAATGGAGTGACGAAACAAGAATGACTAACAGAAGACGCGATTTCTGTTGCTCCACCCGACGGTCCAATTCGTTGACCGAAACACGTGGGAAGAACGCAAAACGGCGTGCGAACGTCTCATGGCCGGAAGTGGGCGGAGATGCTTGCGAACAGACTTCTGGCAAAAAAGAGGAAAGTGGAAGCCGGCTACAATTCCGGAAAGTGGGAAGAAACGAGCGTATTCTGTGAACTGAACAGGCAGACGGAAGAAAAGTACGATTCTTGGCAACATCGAAACTGCCGTTTACTTCTTTCTACCTCATAAACCATCCGGAATGCCGTACAAGGACAACATCACCGCCGCCGAGTTGTGCCGACTCGCCTTCGAGTTGAACCACGACCCGAGCATCCTCTTCGTTGTGATTCTGCACGTCTTCTTCGCCCTGCTCGCTCTGATTGCCTTTGGGTTCTACTTTCGATCGAAAGTGATCCGGAGATACCTGGCGATCATCGACCTCCGGTTGAAGGTGAGTGGTCAACGGGAAGGGTTGAGTTGAAAGTGATGATTGGAGGTGCTCTTTTGCGTTGGAATCCTCTACTACCTCGTGGGCATCGTTAACACGACCGCCTTCTACTCCTATCGATTGGTGCGTGTTCTTCACTACCATTTATTTCGTTCAGCCGACTTGCAGGTGGTCGCTATGTTGGACCTGCCGCCCTGCTCGTACGTGTGGACCGGCCGGCTGTGTTTCTTTGCGTCGAACGAGATCTCCGGGCCGTGTGTGGTCGGTTAGTGCTTGAGACGACCACCAATCACTAATCCTCGGCATTCTTGCAGCCTACTCGATCTTCCACGGCGTCCTGTTCGTGGAGCGGCTGTTGACTACGCTGTTCACGGCGAAGGCGCTCCGGTGGCTCGTGAACGGGATCGTCGGGCTACTGGTCGGCTATTTGGTGATCCATCCACTTGTTCTTCTTGCTCATGGCTTCTTTCCAGATGGTCTTCCCAAATTTCTTTGCATTCGCGGTCATCTACCCGACGGCTCCTCTGCGCGACCGTCCGATTTGCCACTCGCCGACCACGCAGACGGACGAGGTGAACAGCGGCGACTTCCAGCGGACGGCCACCTTCATGCTGGTGGACGGGACGATCACGCTCTTGGACGTCCTCCTCTTCTGCTACAACTCGTGGCAGATCAGGCGACATAATCGGTGGGCAAAGCTTCTCGCCGTCTATTTCTTTTGTTTGGTTGAAGGAAACCGTCCACCTACGACTTGAATCGAAGCTTCGCCCTCAAAACGATCAAGATCTCGATGCAACTCATCTTCCCGTTCGCGGTCTTCCACTCACTCGGCTACTGCCTCCAACTGGTGGCCACCCTCGTCTACCTGCACCAAATCCACGCGATGCCCTTCGAGACGGAGGTCTTCTGGCAGGAGGTCGTGAATTCCGTGAGTACAGATTGGAAGCAAGGGAACGGCCGAGTGTTCAGATCCGAACGTTCTCAATCCTCCTGATCGCCGCCAGCCAGTGCCTCTTCTACCACCTGCGGAGGAAGCAGACGACCGAGTGGCTGGGCGGCAAGAAGCCCGCCGTGCTCCTGGCCACCACGGACAAGTACTTCGAAATGCTCCAAAAACAGTTGAACTGAGCGATGTGCGGGCATTGCTTGGATTCAAATACTGCTTCCAGTGCCAGCTTCTTGTCTGTTTATTCCCTTCTACCCAACAAGCAAGAGAACAGATTGGATTGCTCGTCTTTCACCAACAGCCGTCGGTTTGCCGCCGTTTGCCGTCGAAGAAAGGGCGCGTGAGTTCGATCTCGCCGAGGTCGTCCGCTTCCTTCGGCTTCGCGCACTTGGCGAACTGACGGCCGAAGTCGTAGAGAGTGCAGGCGGGAGCTCGTTTCGGAGTGCACGTGTGCCGACTGAAAGCGAGCGATTAGAAGGAGGCCCGGGAAGGGGAACGAACATCTCCAAGTAGGCCTTCATCTTTTGTCCACTCGTCTCGCACTTCCGCCAGAAGTCCACCCGCCACTCGTCCTCCTGGCCGCCCACTTCAAAGCCGCCGCCCGCGTCCGTCCGCCACTCGTCCAACTTCTCGTCCAGGCTGCCCCAATCGTAGTCCCACAGCTGGACGGACTGCAAGGAGGGAGGAGTGGGTGGAGACGACCGGGAAACTCACGGCATTTTGCACGGGCTGCCCCTCGCACTTCACGCGCCCCTTCACTCGAACGAACTGCAGTTCGGCATCGACGAGGAGCAAGGCGAACGAGAGAAAGAACGGGAAAACCACCGACCGTCGCATGTTCGGGAGAAACGACGAAAGTGAGCGGAATTTTGGACGGGTGTCACGTAAACTCTCGTTCAATCGTTTTGTTTATTTCAACCCTCTCGTCCACAGATCATCAACACCGCACGCTCTATTCTGACGCTGACCGAGTGGGCGGCCCTGGACTCCAGCATTGAAAACTTTCTTGAAGTCTGCGCACAAGCAACAATCGAAGCCTTTTATTCAGCAAGATGGGCGTGACTGCACGTGGAACTCGAGTTCGCAGGCAGCAACAGAACGAGGGCAAGAAGTCGACTGTTGACTGGCGTGGTTTTCCAGGGCCAAGTCCCGAATCGAAGCTCTGAAAGCGGGTGGTGGGGATTGCTGTCGACTTGAACGCCAGAAGAGTCACAGCGTAGAAAGTGGGGCTTGATTGAACGCGGAGATCGAAGTCGCAGGAGCTGATTGAAGAACCCTAGAAGGAGACGGTGGTTGTCGAGCAGAAAGCTGAGGACTTACGAGCAAACAGCTTGAGTGCAGCATCCCAATTGATTCACACGATGCAGTAGCAGAAAGAACAATAAGCGGCTCGTGCCGCCCGTCGGAATTGAACGCGGAGATCGAAGCCAAAGGTCTGAAAGATCAGAAACATGCTCAAAACAAAGGTGGGCTCGAAACGAACCTTATTGCCGAATCGTGGGCTGATGCGAGGTGTGGCCGTGCAGATGGCGTACACGTCGCTTCACATCGCAGTTCACAAACGAAAAAGAGGCGGCAGCGACGGGCAGACGCGTTTCTGTTCGCCCACCAAGCGAGGAGAAATTTCGCTCGCTTTCCGGAAGCTTCCACTTTTCCGCCCCGAACCCGAGAGCGGGCGGCTGATTGGCGGCAATTTGAACAGCAATTTCTGGGAAAGCGGATGGAAGGGCGGCCAAATCGGAAGAACGAGCCCGATTTTCTCGATAACTTCTGTCGACAAACGCGGCAGGTGGTTGAATGGAGAAATTGGATTTGGCAGACCGGACGTGCCCCGGCCAGGGCGAAACAGCGGCCGTGCGTTGGCAGCCTCTGCGGAAACTGCCGGCGGGCGCGCTCTCTTTTTCTCGCTCTATCCACAGCGCCTCGACGCCCGGCGAGTACTTCAGCGGCTGCCCGCCGCCGCCTGGGAAGATCGCCGACACAAGAACCCGAGAACGGGCCGGCTTTCCCCTCCCGTGCTCTCCACTCGTGTGTTCCCCTCTTTCGGTCAATGAATCATCGGCCCACTCAATCCCTCGGTTGGTCATCCGAACGAACGTGTTCCGCTGGGTGCGGCGACGGCGGGAACCTTGCCACCTTTTAAGCGTCGCCCTCCCGTCGGCAGATTAACAAATGTGAGGAGGGTTTCCTCACTCGACGTTCCCGATTGCACTTGCTGTCACTTTTGCCCTTCGGGTTCTTGCCGCTTTCATCAATTAAAAAACGAAGCCTTTCCTACTTGTTTGAATGTCCGTTTCTCATTTGTTTCTGCACACCGAATTGAAATGGATGATCCGAGTTTCCTTCCTCTTCTCCACGCTCCTCTTCCCGCTCATGCTCTTCATGGTTTGGAGGCGGTCGGGGAAGATGCGGAAATACCGCTTCTATCTGCTGAATTCCATCTGCTGGTGTTACGCCTTTCATTTGTGCCTGTTCTTCCTGAACGTGACTCCGCTCTTCCCCTCGTTCTGTCTGTTGTTCGAATCGCTGGTTCCGCTGCCCCCACGGACACTCCCACTCGCCTTTTTCCTCACACACGTCTGCTTGATCAACCTGGACCTCTCCGTTACGACGTGCTGCATCTACCGGTGGAGTCAAGTGAACAAACAGCTACTCATTATTCCTTAACATCTTTGCGTCTTCAGGCATTCCCCGGCCGAGTGGGCGACTTCTTCAACCACTCGCCGTGGGTGTACGTTCTTTTCGGCGGCATGCACGTGGTCTCCTACGCTGCCGTCTTGACCCCCGAACACCTCGGAATGGTCGAAGGCGAACGGGAGATCCGTCTTCAATTCGAGCGCGAGAATCCTCAGTTGCTGGATCTCGAGAAAGAAGCAGCCGTCCTGTGCTTCTCGACCTCACAAACGTCTCGGAACTACATGCTGTTCGTCTTCTTTATCCTGGCCGCCTTCCTCATGCTCGCCATTGCTCTCTTCTGCATCCTCCGCCTCCAAATCCGTCGGTTGCGGCGCCAGTCGGGGATCAGCAGCACGCACAAGATGCAGGAGTATCTCTTCGTCGCCCTGTTCGCCCAGTTCACGGCCGGCGTCGTCTTCTTGTTGCTGCCCGAAGCGTTCGTCTACCTGCTCGTATACTTTGAGGTGAGCCTCCATCGATCGATCGACGAGTGAGTGGGCGGATTGCAGAGTCCGATCGCCGGCCCGTTCGCCTCGCTGATGATCGCGTGGATGTCCTTCCACGGTTGTGCCGACTACCTCACGATGCTCTTCTTCATCGTCCCATGGAAACGCACCATACAGCTTTGGGTTTGGAGGGCGGCCGGAAGAGCCACGAGTAAGTCAGAAGGAAAAACGGAGTGTGTGCAATCCCTCTTTCAGCCACTTCTTCGCTCACAACCGGTGAGACGACGACGACCGTCTTCATGGTCAAGCGACCTCAACCAAGGGAAGGATGAGAAGACGCGATCCTCGTTTGTTAGCTGGATAAAATCCAAGCTCTCGTAGCTGCTTCGACCAAACACTCATTTATTTCTCGCAACCAAACAACACAAAAGACGCTCACTATTCGGATCCCATGGGCGGTTTGGTGGCCTCGCCGAACGACTCGCCGAGTTGCGTGAGGAGGCGGACGAAGGACTTAGTGATCGTCACGTTCACGATGTCCGCCGTCTGCACGTGGACCGTGAACTCGGGGGCGGGCAGCGGGCGGCCGGTCGCGCTCACGCTCACCTCCTTCTCGCTGTGAGCTAGCAGCTGGAAGGAGAGTGACGAGATGGACGGATGGAAAGGCCTACTTGAATTTTGAAGTGCGGAGACTCCCACTGGCCGCGTTCCCGCTGCAGGGGCTCCACGACGGGCTCCCACACGCCCGCCTGCTCGTTGAAGGAGTGGGCGGTGAGGCGGACGGCCAGCTCCAAGCTGAGCAGCTCGCTCCAGTCGTGCACCCGCCCGCCCACTTGCACTTCGAAGAGGATGGCGGGCGTCAGACGGCGGAGGCCGCTCTCGACCGTCAGGCGCACGCGGCCGACCGAGAGCTCCGCGTTCTGCTTGTGCTCCGTCGGGCGGGGCGGGGCTTCGGGCTGCCGGAAGCGGGCGCCCGCCTCTCGTTTGGCCGCCGCGAACCACCAGAAGTCGTCCCGATTGAAGGGTTTCGCCTCGAAGTAGTCGGGGTACTCGGGCAGTGCGGGCGGCTTCAGCGACTTCTGGCTACACTGCAAGGAGGCGAGGGATCCCTCCTCTCCTTCTCCTCACTCACCGCTCGCTTCGAGTCCGCGAAATTGATCGAGAAGTTCGAGAGGATGCCCAGCACTTCGGGCGAGATCTTCAGCTCGATCTGCTCGACGTGGACGGCGAAGTTCTGGACGAGGGTGCGGAGGTGCAGCCGGCCGTCGATCTTCACGTCCATCGGCGCCAAGATCGCGTACTCGCCGCCCGCCCGCTTGTGCGCCGCGAACTGCGAGCTCACGATCCGCAGGGCGTTGATTCGAGCGCTCACTGGGCGCAGTTCGGGCAGCTGGAGTGAGAAGGTTAGAAGAGGACGGATGGAAGGAAAACTGACCTCTTTCACGTCGGCCGTCGCGTTGAAGCGAAGAAAGATGGCCCGCGAGCGCTCCAAATCCTCCGAGTTCTCCACGAGCACCACCTCGACGTCCTTCACGCGGCAGCGGACGGCGAGCGTCCCGAGCGGTCGGGGCGCTTCGGCGGACGGCTGCGGGCTCTCGAGCGGCAGCTTCACGTCCACGCGCGCCGCCCGCTGCTCTTCGGGCAGCTCGGGCGAAAAGAAGGCGGACAGCGCGCCCAGGAACTTCGGGCACAGGTAGAGCGTGAGGGCGGACGTGTTCAAGTCGACTGAACGAGAGTGAAGAGGAGAAAAAGCAGGCAGACTGCTCACCGATCCTGTTCCCGTCCGCCGCTTGCTTGAAGACGAGCGAGAGGAGGCGGTCGGGCTTCTCGGCCCGTTTCTTCTCGAGCAGGTGCGGGATCTTCGCCTCGCCCTCCCGCTTGTCGTCCACCGTGAAGGAGAACAAGTGGACGGCGACCTCCAGCCCGCCGTGGGCGTTCAGCCGGCCGCCCACCTCCAGCTGGCCGCCCTTCATTTGGGCGAACCGCTCCGTTGCGCGCCGCTCGACCAGTCCTTTCTGCTCCTGAAAGTCTCACTGATTAGGTGCGTGGACTTGAAGACCAACCTCGACGGCCGTGTCGCCCGCGTACAAACAGATGTCCACGTCGTCCACTTCGAACTGGAAGACGACCCGCTGGCCGCCCGCCGCCTTCTTCGTCTTGGAGGCCGCCTCCCTGCTGGGCTGCGGGGTCGCCGAGGTGGGCGTCTTGCGATGCGTTCCGCCCAGCTCGGAGGAGACGGGAGTGGCCGTCTTGTCGCCCTTCTGCGCACTCGCCGCACGCGAGCGAGGCGGCGTTCCTTCGGCCAGGTTGCCGTCGATCGTCTGCAAGATCTTCGCGTAGTCTTGGCGGGACATGCTCAGCTGAAACGAGAAAGCATTCTGCTGCTAATCGATCACTGGAAAGGCTCACGTCGATCTGCGGCAAGTGGGCGTCGAGTGAGATCGCGGGCACGCTCTTGTTCGAATCGAAGCAGAGATTCCGCCGGACGGTGAGCTCGAAAGAGAGCGGCTTGAGGAGGTTGCACTTCCAGAGGACGCTCATGGAATCTTTGTCGAGCAGCCCGGAGGCCGCGTGCACGTCCTTCATCGAGACGAGCAGCTGGTCGGCGATCGCGCCCTTCACTCGAACGAACGTGTTCTTGACCACCAGGCGGCCTGAACGACACGATGACATCATTCTTCCTTTCATCCACTCACCGAAGTCGAACAGGATCATTTGATTCGAGGAGGAGCGGAGGGGGACGACGACGGTGGGCGCGTTCAGCTCGACGTCCAGCAGAACGCGCAGCGGGATCTCCTTTCCGTCCTTGAGCGCACTCCCGGCCGGCCGCTCCGCCGACACCTGTTGGGCGAGAGCGGCGGCCTCCCGCTCGAACGGCTCGATCCAACTGCAAGCAGGTAAGGAGGAAGCGGAAGGAAGGAACTCACCAGAGCATTCGGTTGACCCACAGCTTGAGGAAGACGAACCGCAGACGGGCCAGCCGGATCTTCAGGCGCACGTCCTCCTGCTCGATCGGCAGGCGGCGTCGCTGGTCGTCAGAGCGGAGGTGCTGGAGGAGCTCGAGCTGGAACATCTCCGCGCCGTCCTCGCTGACCACCGCCAGCAGCCGCTTGTGCGTGGCGGTGGGCGTCTCGTCCAACATCTGCACACTCGAGAGCGTCACGCGGGCGCTCGCCTCCTTCTGCCGCATCACGTACACGGCCGTCGCCCCGCTGATCTCGAAGCTCTGAACGGAGGACAGAAGTGAGTGAAGAGTGGAGAGGCACCCACGGTATCCGCTCCCCGGTTCGTCCCGACGAGCACCGAAAGGGCGGCGAACTCCGCCTGCACGTCCCACCGAACGAACGCCTCGTCCACCGGCTTCTCGCGACGGCGTCGTTCGCGCTGCCGCTTCACCTGGATTTGCGACTCGCTTCGGTGCAGGTTCGTGGTCGAGAAGCTGGAAGAAATGAGGATGAGAGAGGGATGCAAGTGAGAACTCACCTGAGCATGGAGGCCTTCCGCTTGGCCCTCGTCGCGCTGCTGGCGGGCGTCTCGGCCTTCTTCTCGGCTTCGATTCGCTGCAGTTGGACGTCCACGCGGTCGATAAAGCGCTTGATCACGACCAACGCCTCCTGCAATCGTCCGAGAGTGATGTGTGAAGAGAAGAAGAACTCACTTGGTGGAGAGTGACGTTGAGCTTCTTGAAGTGACACTCGACCTTCTGCTCGGTCTTCCGGTACTCCTCCACGAAGAAGGGCGAGTGCTTGTTGGCCTGCACGAACATGACTTCGGCGAGGTTCTCCGTCGGCTTCGAGTGCTCGTTGTCGATGAGGAAGAGGGTGGAGCGGTGGGGCATCAGCGACTTGAAGGTGGGCATCTCGACCGTGATGCTGCCGAGTTGGCTGCGGATGAGGAGGTCGAAGGAGCGCAGTTGGAACTGGAAGCCGAGCCGGCGGACGTTCGCGACCACGAGCAGCTCCTGCTGATGCCGAATCTCCACTCCGATCTGATTCCAGCGCAGTTGGACGTCGAGCTGGACGAGTTGCTGCCGGACGGTGGAGGTCGTCGAGCTGCTGGAGTCCCGCCCCTCCGCCTTCTTCCCGTCCACTCGCTTCTTCTTTGCGGCCGACCGTTCGGGCTGCTTGGCGGTGGTCGGCTCTTCGACCTCGTGGGCCTCCATGATCGCGTGCATCTTCGCGCGGTCCTTCACGTTCAGCTGCGGGATTTGGGCCTCCAGCTCGATGGTCGACTCCTCGCAGTCGGGCAGCGGCAGGCCGACCACGAGCTTCGCCAACTCCAGCAGCCGCTCGTCGCTCACTTTGAGCACGATGTCCGGCAGGTCGCCGATCACTCGGATCCTGAACGAGAGCATTGGAAGAGAAGAAAAAGAAACTCGCCTCGGGATGTTCACGTCCTCCACCGACGAGATGTGAAGCGCCAAGCTGAAGCCGGTCGGGCGGAGGATGTGGGCGGCCGAGTCGCTCTCGTCGCGCGCCCGCCAGCACGAGTGGAAGTCCCTTTCGAAGAGCAGGCGGATGTTCACCACTTTCAGCTCGAACTTGTCGTACGCCTTCTGCACCAACTCGCGCAGCCGCTTCGATCCCGACTGCAACGAGGAGATCGAGGTGGGGAAGAAAGGACTCACGCTCTTGTGCGTGCCCTCGGTATCCTCGTCGGTCGACTGCAGCGTCAAGAGGCCGAGCTCGGCGATCAGCGTAGGGCGCTTCGCGTCGAAGGCGCCGCCCTCGCACAGAGCGAAGACCAGCGGCTCGATGCGGACGTCCAGCTTCCACTTGGCGCGCTGCTCGACGGCGAGACGGAGGCCGGCCAGCGAGTCGCTTTTCGCCTCCTCTAGCCGCGCCCAGGCCGCCGCCATCAGGTGGTCGAGGCGGAGGGCGGCGGGCGGGCGGAACACTTCGACCGCCGAGTTCACGGCCGGCGCGTGGTAGCGGAGGAGGAGCGGCGAGGCGCGCAGCCCCACCGCGTAGTCGGCCTCGCCGCCCAGCGGGCTCTTCTCCACGTCCAGCCGCAGCCAGTCGCCCTCCTTCTTCATGACGGTGGCCATCGGCTGTTTGTAGCCGCTCAACTCCAGCGAGCGGACCGTCGTGTTTAGACTGCAAGCAGAAGGAGTGGTTGAAGTGAGAAGAAGGCGGGAGGCCTGAAGGCGCGGGCGGACGGCCGGTGCTCGAGCTTGGCGCCGATTTTGTCCAGCCGGAACTCCAAGAACTCCTCCACGCGCACGGAGACGAAGAGGAGGCGCAGGCGGACGCGGTTTTCGACGAACGTCTTCGGAAAGTCGGGCGGCGGCGTGTTCTCCGCGTAGTCGAGGGCGGCGTACAGCTTCTGCTTCTCGCCGGCAGTCATCGCCTGCTTCATCTGGGCGACGAGGTCGGACGGCTCCTCCGCCTTCTTGCCGCCGCCCCACCAGCTGGCCGCCCACGCCGTCCACCCCTGCGGCTGGTCCTCCACGCGCGTCAGCCGCCGCCGGTCGATCTCCAGCTCGGCCTGCTGGCGGGCGAGGTTCAGGTTGAAGACGTCCAGTTTCTTCTCCGCTTTCTGCAACGAAGCGTTGAAGGATTCATGAAGAGAACGATGGGCCACCTGCAAGAGGGCGACCACGTCGGACGGCGGCGACTTCTCCGTCTGCTTTCGGAGCCACGCTCGTCGGTAGTCCTGGACGAGGACGCGGTGCTTCCGCATTCGCTCCCACGACCAATTGCGCCGCTTCCGTCGGATTTGCTCCTCGAGGAGGGCCGAGTACGCGAACTTCCACCTGCAAACAGCCGACCGTTCGATCCCTTCTTCCTTCAACCCACCATTCTTTGGAGTGGCCCTTGATGGCGGTCAGCTGGGGGCGGTACTTCAAGTAGAGGGCGGCCGTGTTAAAGCGCTCGACGGCCTCGAGGAAGGAGAGGAACTCCTGGAACTGCAGCCGGTCGATCTGCACCGCCAGCTGGTCGAGGCCGACGTCCAGCTCGACCTTCGGGACGGCCCACTTCTTGTCCTGCTCCGGCTTCTGGTTCAGCTGCAGCTTGGCCTCGAGGCCGATCGGCTGCACGAGGTACTTGAAGCCGGCCGGCCGCGAGTCGCCCGTCCCGATCGTCTCCACGAGGCGCCGGCGGATGGCCGCCCGGTCGTCCGAGTCGGCAATCATCGGCGTCTTGGAGTTCCAGTAGAGCGAGAGGGACTCCATGCGGACGAGTTTGTAGAAGATGCTCATCGTCTCCTTGTGGATCGTCCGCTTCCAGTCCTCGTCGGTCGTCTGCAAGCAAGGAAGTGAACAGAAGAGTGAAATGGGAAAACGAACGTCGAAATGCAGCGATTGGAGGGTGGCTCCGACGGCAAACGGGCGGCTGTTGTCCGTGAACTCGTCCTCGTAGCGCACGTGGATGTTCTCGATGTGCATCTGCAGGTTCTTGACGATCTGCGCGACCAGTTTGTCGGCGAACGTGTCGCCCGTCTTCTCCTTCGGCTCTGCAAACGGCGGAAGAGTGAACGGCCGTCCGCCCACTCACTTCGGCGCTCCTTCCGCAGGCCCTCCAGCCGGTCGAGCGCCTTCCGTTTGGCCTCCAGCTCGTGCTTCTCGGCCTTCTTCTCGTCGAAGCGGACGCCCTTGTTGGGGACGAGGACGAGGAAGAGGCCGTCGATCTTCGCCACCACCGGCTCCGTGTACAGCTTCTTCCACGGGATCTGCAGCAGGAGGCGGTCCAAGCAGCCGAACTTGAGGCGAATCGGCAGGTCGAAGTCGTCCAGCGCCGTCGACTTCACGTTCAGGTTCTTGAGTTCCGCATTGCCTGAAGAAAAGAAGCGTGTGGAAGGAGGCGACGCCCACTCACCGCCCCAAATGCCCAAATTCAGGTGGGAGGCGTCGAGGTTCTCGATGAAGTCGCCGAGGAAGCGATTCAGAACGCTCGTCACAATGCTCTCGAACACCATTGCAAAGAGCTGTCCGAGCCGACCGACCGAGAGGGCGAAAGAAAAGTGAAATGAGTGCGCGTAAGGAAACTCGAAGGGACTGCTGACCACGTTCTTCCCTCGCTTTCCTGGAGCGTCAATCGTGTTTCCTCTCCACACGAATCCGTTGTTCAAGCAGCTTTCGCCTCAACCGAACTGTTTATTGCTGGAACTTGGACGCGGAGTACAACGACTGGAGTTGGGACTGGACTTCGTGCTCGTTCTTCGTCACGTCGAAGGCGGCGACGTTCGACAGGCGGCCGATCAGATCGTCCTGGAAGCGGCGGGCGGCCAAATGGCGGTTGCAGGTCTCCAGCTTCTCGCGGCACGAGACGAGCGCCTGTTGGCACTGCAGAGAAGGCGGTTGGTGGGAACATTGCGGGGAGGAACTCGCCTTCAAGAACACGTCCGCGAGCATGATCCAGCCGAGCACGAGGGTCAGCACTCCGAGCAGCGAGCAGACGGCCAGCGAGACGAGGATCGCCACGTGGTGCCACTTGGTCCGGTCGGCATCCTCCTTGCCGAACGAGCGGAAGTGGTCGACCTCCTTCTTCGGCAGTTCGCACACTTCGCAGACGATCGGGGCGACGAGCAGCACGAAGAGCGTCCACTTGAGCATTTGGGAGGCGATCGACCGGCTGGTGGCGAGGAGTGCGGGCGAATGCTCGTTTTCGAGCAGCAAAGTTTTTTGGATGCGCGTTATGCAAATTTCTGTCTTTTAGACGCGTATCGGTTTCGCAGACGCTTGCACTCTTGCCGTTTTGTTGAACCCTACGGTGTTCACTTGAACTCTGGGAAGGATGAACAATCGAGCTCGGCGTCAATCGTCGGATTCCGCTTCGAAGGGGGGCATTGGCCGTGCCTCTCGATTGAGCCCTCAACAACACTCGACCATACGTCCACGGAGCCGGCCGACCACGTCCTTTCGAATTAGCGGAACGGGAACCTCGGAGCGTCTGTCAGCCGTTCGCGAGAAAGACCGTTCTCGACGTTCAATCGTTGAACTCGGCGAGTGTAAAGCGGCGGTCGGTTGATCGATGGGCGTCGAGCGGGCGGTCGGGCGACCGGAAAAGAGGAAGAGAGCAAACCGGGAGGAAGAAATGAGTTCTTGCTGTTTTGACTTCAACAGTCGAATTCAACAACTGCGCACTCGAATTGAGTCACCCGCCCTTCGGCCAACGAGCGGCTGCTGCCGGCCGCTTTTGCCGAACGAGACGGCCGGAAGTTGGGCGAAAATCGGGGGTGTTGATTGACGACGAGCGGCGTTCCGTTCGGCGATGACGCGCAGGCGGACGGCGTCGTCGCTAAGCGAATGCGCCGTCCGCCCACCGCGCGGCGAATAAAACCGACCGTCCGCCACTCCGCTTCTTCCATCTTCCTCTCCACTTCGTCTTCCTTCCTTCCATCGATCGTTCCGTTGGCTACCGGCAGCATGAAAGCCGTCTTCCTCGTCGCTTCGTGCCTCGTCCTCGCTGTTCATGGAGGCGGTTACGGACCGCCGCAGCTGCCGCAAGGCGGTGGGTATGGACAATCCCGTGAGCTTTCATCCACGCATCTCACCTTCGTTAATTTTCTTCAGAGTACGGCGGCGGCGGGAATGATTACGGTCGAGCGGGTCGTTACGGCGGCGGGGAGGCCTCGTATGCAGGCGGCTACTCCGGAGGCGCGTACAGCGGCGGCCAGGGCGGTCAGTTCGGCGGGAGCGGCGGCCAGTTCGGAGCTCAAAGCGGAGGATTCGGCGGCCAATCGGGCGGCTTCGGCGCGCAGTCCGGAGGTTTCGGAAGCCAGGGCGGCGGCTCGTCGGTCGGCTTCGACGCCGCCTCTCGCCAGTCGGGCGGCGGCAGCAGCAGCAGCTTCGGATCATCGGGCTCCGATCAAGCGAGCAGCGGCACGTTCTCCAGTGACTCCGCGTCCTCTTCGAGCGGATCGACCGGCGAGAGCGGGAGTGTGCCGCCCGGCTTCAGCGGCTCGTCTGCGGCCGCCGACGGCGGTGCGGGTGGATCGGCTGTCAGGTGAGCGTCCTTCGAGCGAACGTCTTCATTCTTTCCTTCCTTCAGCTCCGGCGGCTCTTCCGATTTCGGCGGCTCCCGCAGCAGCGTGAGCGCGAGCGAGTCCAGCAGCTCGTCCGTCCAAACCCGCGAGGCCAACTTCAACGCGGAGAGCAGTTCGGGCGGCCAGGGCTCCTCGGGCAACTCGGGCAGCGAGCTGATCCTCGGCCGTTGATCCATCCTTCCTCTTTTTTCCGCTGATCAAGCAGTCGTATTTGTACACGGGTCTCCTTCTATGCTTCCACCGACAATGAATAAACAGCATGAGAAAGCATTGCCCGATGAATTTGCATGACCACGACACAATTGAACGGTCGACTTCCTTTCGACCGCCCAGCCCGGCCATTCAATCGGTTGTGCAGCAGTCGCGTCCACTCGCCCTCCTCCCCGCTCTCCGCCCACTTCGAGATGACGAGCCCCGCAAACAAGTCGATCTCGCAAACGCCCTCGCTGACGCCGACGCTCATCGGGACGCAGTCGGCGGCCTCGCAGATCGCGACCGCGCAGCAGAACTCGGCGATGGGCAGTCCGGTGGACGGGATGATCGAGAAGCTGCTCTCCATCGGACGCCCCAACACGGGCATCAGCCGGACGATCAGCGAGCAGGACATCGCGGACCTGCTCGCCGCCAGCAAGGAGCTCTTCATGCAGCAGCCGATGATGCTCGAGCTGGACCCGCCGCTCTACGTCTGCGGCGATGTGCACGGCCAGTCGGTCCTCCTTCCGCTCTCCTCTCACTCATTCACCCTGCTTGCAGGTACGGGGATCTGCTGCGGATCTTCGACAAGGCAAGCAAACGGAGATTCCTTTAATCCGAAAGGGCGGCTTGCAGAGCGGCTTCCCGAACGTGAGCAACTACCTCTTCCTTGGCGACTACATCGACCGCGGGCGGATGAACCTGGAGACGATCCTCCTGATGCTCGCGTTCCGCCTCAAGTACCCGCAGAACTTCTTCATGTTGCGGGGCAACCACGAGACGCAGCTCGTCAATCGGATTTACGGTAAGCAGACAGAAGAAGGAGTGATCGATGGGAGGTCGACTGGCTGCAGGTTTCTACGAGGAGCTGAACCGCCGCTACCGCTCGCCGCGCCTCTACGCCGCCTTCCAGGAGGTCTTCAACTCGATGCCGCTGACGGCGCTCGTGGGCGGCCGCATTCTGTGCATGCACGGTGAGCACCCGCCTCTTGCTCTTACTAGCTCGTGGTTGCAGGAGGCCTGAGTCCCGACCTGTACAAGGGCGACAGTCTGGGCATCCTGAACGAGATCATCCGCCCGCTGCCCGTGAGTTCCGCCTTCTCTTCGAACACTCGTGTTTCGTGCAGGACCCGCCGAACCCCTCGCTGCCGCTCGACCTCCTCTGGGCGGACCCCGACGCCGCCACGCCCACCTTCAAGTTCAGCATCCGCGGCGTCTCGTGCACCTTCGGCATCGAAGTGGTGAACACCGTCTGCCAGAAGCACGGCCTCGACCTCATCTGCCGCGCCCACCAGGTCGTGCAGGACGGCTACGAGTTCTTCGCCAACCGCAAGCTCGTCACCATCTTTTCGGTGAGCAGCCGGCTGGCGAGTGAACGCTCGCTTGCAGGCCCCCCACTACTGCGGCCAATTCGACAATGCGGCGGCCATCATGTTCGTGAACAAGGACCTCCAGTGCTCCTTCAAGGTCTGCCCACTCTCTCCCACTTCCATCCCTCCTCATTCCTGCTGCAGGTGTTCCGCCCGAAGTTCCCGAAGATCGTGGTGAAGCCGACGGAGCCCGCGCAGCTGACCGTCTACCAGAAACTCGCCTGATTTTCCCATTGTGCTCCAGAGCGATAGTAAACACACTTCTGCCCAGTCTGCTTGTTTATTGGCTTGAACGAAGTCGTCAGTCGAAGAAGGCGGAGCGGAGTTGGCGGAGGGCCTGCACGCGGGCGCAGTACAGAGAGCGTTCCTCCTCCTCCATCTCGCCGAGCGTCTTGTCCGAGCCCACCGGTTGGAAGCAGGGATCCCTGAAGCAGGAAGACGATTGGGACGAGAGAGAAGCGGCCGCTCACCAACCGCCCCGATCGCCGTTCGTGCCGCGAGGAGCGACGATCTCGCCGTGGGTCACGCTCTGAACACGGTGGGATGAAAGGGGTGGGCGGAAGAGAGGAAGGACCTGGAAGATGCGGATCTGCGGAGCGCCCTCGCTGGTGTTCGAACCGACGGCCACGGTGCTCACGAACTGCGCCCGGCGGTCGTCGAAGGCGCTCAGCATGCGGTGGAGGTCGGCGGGCGCCAAGTGTTGCTGGAACCACTTGATGAACGGGCCGGGCATCCCGCCCAGCGCGTTCATGCACAGGGCTGCAAGAAGACGGAAGGAGTGAGTGGGGAGGAGGGGACTCACCCGTGTCCTCGATCACGACCATCGCCTGCGGGTCCCGATCGTGCTGGAGGCGGAGGGCTTCGAGGCACTTGTGGCGCGCGATGGCGATCGGCTCGCCCTGGATTTCGATCAGGTCGGCGTCGTGGCTCTCGACGAGGCGGGCAGGGCCGAGGACGTGCCGGGCGTCCTTCAGCTTGTCCCGATTGCCCGTCACGAACACGAGCGGCCCGGCGATCGAGAAGGCGGCTCGCATGCCGAGGAGCGGCGAGTGGACGGCGGCCGCAGCGATCAGTCGGCGGGAGGAGCGGAACGAACCGCCGACTCCCGTCCAGAGGCGAATGAGCGGCGGCAGCATCGCGCTGCAGTCCCAAGGAATGAGCAGGATTGCGGGCCCTTTCGTTCGCTGCTTGCTCCTCGTTCCATTCATTTCCAAGTCTTCCGTTCGACAGCCGGTTCGCTCGCGAGATGTCCGAGCCGCCCGCCGCCTCGTCCTCTTTCTTCCGCGACTTCGTGGCCGGCGGGGTGGGCGGCGTGTTCACGGTGCTCGTCGGGCACCCCTTCGACACGATCAAAGTCCGCCTGCAGACCACCCAACGGAACGGAGACTCCCGGCCGCTCTACCGTGGCACGCTCGACTGCGTGCGGAAGACGTTCGCTCGAGAGGGCGTCAAAGTGAGTGCTCTCAGCCATCCTCTCTTCCATTCATTTGTTGCAGGGCTTCTACTCGGGAATGGCCGCTCCACTGGCGAGTGTGACGCCCCTCCTGGCTTTCTTCTTCGCGGGCGCCTCCCTCGGCCGGTGGCTGCAGCAAAAGACACCCGACCAGCCGATGACCTTCCTGCAGGAAGCCAACTCGGGCGCACTCGCCGGCCTCCTCACCTCCGTGAGCCCTCCGCCCACTCCTTCGCTTCAACTGGGCTTGCAGGTGATCGCGTGTCCGAGCGAGGGCATCAAGTGTCTGCTGCAAGTACAGAGAAGCCAGGGACTGCCGCGCGGCCTCAAATTCCACGGGCCGATGGACGTGGCCGCCCATTTGTACCGGACGGGCGGCATCCCGGCCGTTTACCGCGGCTTCGGAGCGACCATCCTGCGAGGTGAGTGCGGGGATCCCCTGCACTTCCTGCCTGCTTTCAGACATCCCCGCCTCTGCCGCCTTCATCGCCGTCTACGAGTGGCTGAAGGACCTCCTGGCCGGCGGTCGGAAAAACGAACTCTCGCCGTTGCCCGTCCTCGTGGCGGGCGGCTTCGCTGGAATGGCCTGCTGGGCGGTCTGCATTCCGACGGTTCGTCCCCCCATTCGCCTTTTTCACCTTCTTCCATTTGTGTAGGACATGATGAAATCCCGCCTGCAAGTGGCCCCCAAGCAGCGCTACCCGAACGGCATCCGCGACGTCTACCGCGAGGTGATGCGGACGGAAGGCGTGCGCGGCCTCTTCCGCGGCTTCACGCCCGTCATGGTGCGCGCCTTCCCCGCGAACGCCGCCTGCTTCCTCGGCGTCGAGATGACCTACTCGCTTTTCCGCCTTTGGGATTGCACGGGATCGCGCGAATAAACTGAAAGCTTCCTTGTGGAGAACGGGCGTGAGGATTCCGAGGAAACGTTCGTCGGAACGCACGCGACTCGCCGCTTATCACGAGGCTCTTGGCGGATTAGCGGCCGTTCATCCGCCAAGTGCGAAGCGTGCGGGCATGAATGGAAAAGGAGCGATAAGAAGTTCCTCTTCTGACACCTGGCTGCTTCACTCACAAGAATGCTCTTGCTCGTTGTTGTACTGACCTTCACCCTCTTTCTGGTGCGGGCCGAAGAGGTGTTCGAAATCGAGCTGTTTAGCATCGAGAAAGATTTCGCTCCCGTACCGACCGGCAAGTCGCGCTTTCACTCCTCCAACTTTCGTTTTCTTCAGTGTTCAATCTGTCGGTCGGCACCCCGCCCCAACTGCTGCCCGCGTTCATCTTCTCGTTGAGCTCCGAGCTGATCGTCGTGGACGAGAAGTGCGGGACGCCGATCGGCGCGTGCCCCAACTTCTGCCTTCAACGTTCGTCTTTCCTCCCTCTTTTTTGATTTCTGCTCGTTCAGCCGAGTTCGCCTTCTACTGCGACGTCTCGTGCACGGCGAGTCGGCAGAACCGGCGGTTCGTCTGCGGCCTCTCGCAGGGCGACGTGGACGCCATTCGGTACTTCGACGCCGCCCACTCGTCCACCTTGCGCGAGAAGAACGGGAGCCTGTGGAGGGGGCAGCTGTGGGAGATGTGGAAGATGGCGGGCGTGTACACGGAGGACGAGGTAACAATCGAAACGAAAGAAGGCGCCTTTCGGGCCCCGCAGTTCGAGTTCGTCCGAGGATTCGCGATGGACTACCGGTCAGCCCGCTCCTTCCTTCCGTCTTCCATCCCTCCCGTTCCAGAGTGTTCGGTTGGGACAACTCGAGCACGATCTTCGGCATCGCGCCCGGCCGCCGCTCGATCGCCGGCCGCCTGTTCGCTGCGGGCGTGATCGAACGGCCGCTTTTGTCGCTCTCGTTCCACTTTCGACACATGATTCTGGGCGCTCTGGATCGTGTGTCCTGCTCGCACGACTGGAATTTCGTTCCGAGCAGTCGACCGGATCGATGGTCCTTTCCGATCGAGTCGGTTTCCGTCGGCGGGATCACTTACGGGCCGACGACCGTTCGTTTCATCCACCCGTCCCCCGTCATCCTCTCGTTCAGGGCCACTCGTTCGTGCACTGGCCGGCGCTCCACGTGCCGACTTCGCTGACCGACCGTCTGCTGGCCGCCGGCATTCTCCTGCAGTCCGTCTACGACAAGCTCTACCTCTGCAAATGCGAGGACTTCCAGCTGAGCTTCGAGTTCACGATCAATGGCCGTCTGTACGTGCTGGGCAGAGAGCGGCTGTTGTTCCCGTTCCCCGGCGTCCCCGGCCTGTGCGTCGCGCTGTTCGGCAACCTGCCGGCCGCCCCCTACTCGGACGTGGAGGAGTGGCACCTCGGGCAGCCCTTTCTCGACGCCTTCTGCCACGCTTTCAACTACGAGACGAATCAGATCGGATTTGCTCAACACAAGTTGATCCTTTGATTGAACGCTTCCTTTCTTCTGCTCAAAAGACGGCTTTCACAACTGTTCATTCGGCACAAGGGAAGAGAAGGGGGTGGGGGATCACAGGTTGACGCGCTGGTTCTTCGCGTTCGCGAGCTTCCACGTCTGGAGGGCGCGCATGCGGCGGTGGTACTCGGCGCGGCACACGCGCACCAGTTCGCGGTCTGAAAGCAGCGGAGTGCGGGGAGTTGAGGGAAGGACGGACCGTCGGCCGCGTTGATCACTTCGCGCAGCTTCTTGTACGACCACGCGGCGACGTCCGCCGCTTCGGCCGGCGGCTCCTCGGCGACCTCGACGGGCGACGCGACCGGCGGGCTGTCGGCCGGCTTCTCCGCCGCCTCCTGGGCGGCACGAGCGGCCACCGCGGCCTTGCGCTCGCGCTTCTCCTTCAGCCTGCAACGAGTGGGAGTCGAGGGATAGATGAAGTGGAGGACTCACGCGGGGAGCACACGACTGCGGGCGAGGAAGCCGCGGACCGCCGCCTGCATGAGGACGACCGCCGCGCGACGGGCCTCGATCTTCTTTTGGACTGCAAGCATAGGGAGGAGTGAGGAGCGGTGGGTGGAAGGACGCACTCTTGATGCCCGCCCAGGCCACGTATACGGCCTTCTTCCAGCGGAGGCGCAGGAGCCACGATTGGGCGGCGAGCACGTGGGCGCGCAGTTCGGACGCCTCCTCGCGCATCAGCTGGTCGAACTCCGCGAACTTGCCGGTGCGGAAGAAGACGCGCGTGGCGCCGAACTGGAAGTCGGCCTCGTGCAGGCCCACCGCGTGGAAGAGGCACTTGACGACCGTGCGCGCGTCCAACGCCGCCAGGCTCTCGGGCAGCAGCGGCGCGTACATCTCGTAGAGGGCCGAGAAGCGCGTGCTGCAAGCAAATGAGTGGCGGGAGCGTAGGGGACTCACCGGGAGGGGAATCCCGACTGCATCAGCTGCAGCACGTCGCCCATCCCTCCGCAGCGCAGTTGGGCGAGGACGGCGGGCGCGTCGAACTGACGGGGCGCCATGCGGCCGTTCGGCTTCACGCAGCGCACGAAGTGGACGCCCGTCGCTTCGAGCTTCGTGAGCAGAGCGGCGAGCTGAGCGCGGAATTTGGCCGCGCAGCTCTGGACCGACAGACGGGCCTTCTTGGCGGGCGACGGGGCGCTCTCGGCCGTCGATTGGAAGAGGCCGGCGATGAGCGGGTTCCTGCAAGCGAAACGGTCAGTCTTCTCATTGATCGGACGGCCACTCACGAACTGCCGTCCATCAGGCCGGCCAACGACGCGTGCAGGTTGTCCACGTTCTTCTCCAGGAAGGCGGCCGTCTCGTAGCACACGTCCGCCGCGTAGTGCTGCACGACGAAGCCGTCGGCGGGCCGCACGTCGCGGAACTCGCGCCGCTCCACCGTCGACTGGAGGCGGCGGTTGGCGCGGTTGGCCGACTGCACGAACTCCGCGAAGTGGGCGGCCGACGGGCGCGGCAGACGCGACTCCTCGTCCAGCGCGTCCAGCAAGCCGATCGCCTTCTTTTCGAACAGCTCTGCAAAAGGAGGAGTGAGGAGAGGAGGAGGGAGGAGGAGACGAACCGATGCACTCGTTGTTGTCCACGAACTCGATGCGCGGCACGTTCAGGCCCTCCTGCGCGTACAGCTCTTGCTCGCCCTTGAGCACGCGGTCGTTGAAGAACTTCTGCAGCTTTTCGTTCGAGTAGTTCACGCAGAACTGCTCAAAGGAGTTGGACTTGAAGAACTCTGAACACACAAGTGAACAAATGAGTGAACACTCCTCCGATCACCCACCAAAGCCGGCGATGTCCAGCACTCCGATGAAGGTGGTGGGCGAGCGGGCGGACGGGATCGAGCGGTTGATCGTGGCGACGATCTCGTCGAACAGCCGCGAGTAGAGGTTCTTGGCCAGCGAGTCCCGGGCGGCCGCCGCCACGTCCGGCTTCAGTTGGACGCTGCAAGGGGAGGAGTGAGAGAAGAGAAGGGAGAACCCACTGGTAGACGGAGGCGTCGTCCCCGCCGCGAGTCGTCTGCATGCGGCGAGTGGTGAGGCCCTCGCGCAGTTTCTCTTCCGCAATGCCCAGCAGGTCGGCGGCCTTCTTGAGCGGCGCGTCCGAGCGGACGGCACAGCCGCCGCGCGTCCCCTCCGCCTCCACGAACTCCACGTTGCCGAGGTGGAGGACGGCGGCGAGCAGGCGGAAGACCGCGTCCACGCCCTCCGCCGACATCCCGACGTCCCGCAGCGCCGTCTGCAGCCGCTCGAAGTCCGCCGCGTCGTCCACGTTCTCGTCCCGCACGGCGCCCGCCTCCTCGCCGAAGAACTGGACCGAGCCGCGGTTCAGGTACTGCAACGAACGGAGGATTGAGTGGACAGGCGTGGGGGGACGAACGTTGAAGTCCTCCGGACGGCCGAGCGACAGGCGGGCGCGGAGGTCGGCGGGGGCGCCGCGAAGGAGTTGGAAGAAGACGTGGAAGTTGCGTTCGCCCGCCTGCTGCACGCACACGCGCGACTTCTCGAGCAGGTAGTGCTGCACGTGGGCGCCCACCAGCGCGCCCTTGGCGTCGAAGTGGACCTCCACGAACTTGCCGAAGCGCGACGAGTTGTTGTTCCGCGTGGTCTTCGCGTTGCCGAACGCCTCGAGGATCGGGTTCGCTGAACGGAAGGAGTGAAAGGAGAGTGGAAGGGAGGACTCACTTTCGAGGATGAGGCGCTCGATCGGGCGGTCGGTGTCGGCGTAGTTCTCGCACAAGTAGCAGAGGACGTGCTTCTGGCACTCCGTCTTGCCGGCGCCCGACTCGCCGCTCACGACGATCGACTGCGAGGCGCCCGTGCGGCGCATGTCGCGGAAGGCCTTGTCCGCTGCAAACAGTCGTCAATTAGAGGGTGAGGAGGGCGGTGGACAGACCGACGGCGAAGACGTGCGGCGGGAGGACGCCGAGCGAGCGGCCGCGGTACTCGCGGATGTTCGGCGCGGCGTAGAGGGCGGGCAGCGGCTCGTAAGGGTTGACCGAGACGAGGATGTTGCCCACGTACGTCTGAAAGCTCCCTGTTGATGGCCGGCAGACGGACAGGCACTCACGTAGATCTTCTTCTGCTCGTAGCGCGTGCGGATGTTGTGCAGCAGGGTGCCCTCGTTCAGGAACATCAGGTTGCCTGCAAGCGGTGAGTGGGAGGAGAAGAGAGCGGGCGGAGAGCTCACAGTTGTCGTCAACGTCCTTCTGCCGATCGGGGGCCGCTCGGAGAGCCTCCGCGTAGGCGACACGCCGCTCGGCCCCGTCCTCCAAGCGGACGGTCAGGAACTCGGCGCCCACGTCCACCACGCGGCCCCGCGCGAAGCCCTCCGCCTTGTGCGGCACGAACACGCACTCGTCCTCGATCGCCGGCAGCGTCGTCATCGGGAGGGCCGTCTCGTGTGAGAGCAGAAAACAAAAGTGAGCTGCTCGCCGCGAACTCCCGCCGACCTCGACTTTCGTTCGGTTCGCCGCCTCTGCATGACTAATTTTGATGCAAATTACTCGCTAGCTGTTCGCTTCTTGCCCCGCTCTTCACTTCGTTGTGTTTCCAAGTGCGCAGAGGCCGTTCTTCCGATCCGATGGCCTCCGCCGCTCGCTCGTCCGTTCTTCTGCTCGTTCTGCTGGTCCAAACGGCCACCGCTGTGGACACGCTGTTCGTTATTCAGTTCATCTCGCCTTCTAATCGGCGATTTGCAGGATGTGCGCGGAGAAAGCGCAGTCGTTCCTCCTCTTCTCCCGCGGCGGCTTCTCGGACTTCCGCGCCAACTTCTCGTATGCGATGCCGCCGGGCGAGTGGAACGAAACGCTCAAGTACGACGTGTACGTGACCCCGCAGTGCCGGCTGGAGGTCGTCGTGCTGGACTTCTCGTTCGTCAAACCGCCGGCCCTCTTCTTCTTCGACGCCCAGGGGAAACGCCGCCAACTCCGCTCCCACCGCTTCGAGCTGCGCGTGGACGGGGCGGGCGGGATGGTCGCCGCGGACGCCGAGGAGTCGACCGAACTGCCCGCCTGCCGCCCGCAAGTGGACGCGGTGGACGGCGGCCACGTGCTCAACGTGACGGTCGTCCGCCGCACGCTTCGCTGCTTCTCGGTGGCGGTCCAGTGGGTGAGTGCTTGCGGCAACAAAAACTGCTAATCCCTCTCTGCTTTCAGCAAGAGGGCGTCGTCTTGTACGAGGACTTCTTGAAGCACAAGGACGATCCTTCGATCCCCTCACAGCACGAGGGCGTCAAGAGCAAGCCGGCGGCCGTGAAGCACAACAAACGAGGGAAGAAGGGCAAGGCGGACGACGAGGACGACGCCTACCGCGAGCACAAGACGTTCCTTTTTGCGCAGGACATCATCCTCGGCTTTGGCACGATGATGAGCACCCTCTTCTTCTTCCTGCTCCTCGCGGCTCTCTCGATCTCCGTTTGCGGCGACAGCGTTTGCCCGAAGAAGGCGAAGGTGAGTGCTGGAAGGAGAATCGAGGAGCAATCCTGCCGCTTTCAGACTCCGAATTCCGGCCTCGCGATCAAGACGGCCGGCTGCACCAAGTAGCTGCTCTTTGTTTCTTGTTTGGTCTTGTGTGCGAATAAACCGACTAGAGAAATTCTCCTTGTTTGTTCAACGGGCGGCAATCACTCGAATGCTTCCATTCGGTTCGAGCAAGAAGTGTTTTGAACTCTTGGTGGAGTGGGCGAACGACCTTCAGGTTTGTTTTTGTTTTAACTGCGGGAGAGAAACAAGTGCAAGATTACGGCGGCAGGCGACGAAAGACGCTTGACTAATCGGAGTTCCCCGAACGCCCATCTCCGCAGTTTCGTCGGAATGCGGAGATTCCCGACCGCTTGCACGTTTTTGGCGAATTCCCCCGCATTTCGACGTTTGAGCTGGACGACCCGCCAATTGACTCATTCCCTCTCCACTACGCTCTCTTCTTCTTTCTCTTTGTAACTTTCGATCGACGAGCGGCGGCGAACCCACGCAATCGATTAGTCGAAAGCCGCCCGCCCGACTTCTTCGAACGTTCGCCGAGCGGCCGCCGAACGACGTGACGCGCGCGGTTCGCCCCGCCGCCGGCCGTTGAGTGAACGTTTAACGCGCGGAGTTTAAATTGGCGACCGTTGGGCGCCGACCGGCAGCACTCTCGTTTGTGTTCACTTCGCACTCCTCTCGCTCACGATGCTCACGACCCGATGGCTGCGGCTGCTGTCCGCCTGCGTCCTCCTGTTCGTCCTGATGCCCGAAATTACCGCCCAGTTCTGGGGAGATCCGACTTGGGGGTGGTTTGGCGGCCCTCGGCCTTGGTGGCGGCGACATTGGCGTGAGTTCCTGTTGTTTCATTCGAAGCAATCCTTGCTGCTTGCAGGACGCCAATGGGCTGACGGACCCGCTCCGTGGCAGGGCGGGGGCGACTGGGGCCAAGGCCAATGGCAGCAGGGCGGCGGGTGGGGCCAAGGATTCCAGAACGGCGGCCAGTGGGACGCCTCGCGCGGCGGGAACGGCGATCGCGATCAGTGGGGCTCGTCGAACCGCGGCGACTCCAACGGCGGTCAGTGGAACGACGGACAGCGCGGGGGCACAGACCAGTGGAGAGGTCGCGACAACGAGGGCGGACGGCGTGGCAACGGGAACTCCGGCTGGAATCGCGACTCCCCGCGAGGCTCTCCCCGAGGCGACGACCGCTCCGAGCCGCTCGGCCCTCCGCAAGAACTCAACCGCTCGTCGCCCGCGACGCCCCCCGGACCGCCGGGCACGAAGTGAAGGCGCCCGATCCCTCGACCAGAATTCAGCCTTTGAATCGCAATACCCCCATCTTCTGCTCACTTTTCTCAATTCCAATCGATCTACCTGCTTGTTCGCCGTCAATAAACTCGTACAAATGAACGACCGGGGCCAACGAAAGAAGGAAATGCATACGAACGATTCCACGAAGACCACAAGTTTCATTTCTTTTCCTCACTTCTCAAGTTTCGAGCCCAGAGACCGGCAGCTTTTCGAAATGACGGCCTTCTTCCCGTCGGTCTCCTTCTTCGTCCTCGCGCTCGGCCTCTTCGTTCGGATTCCGGAAGCGATCGGAATGGAGGTGAGTGCACCGAACACAAGAAGTGCACGTAAACGGCTTTCTCTTCAGGGATCTCCAACCACCCCGCGTTGGAAGCTGGCTGCCGACGACGCCTCCGCATCGACGAACTACTGCCCCGCGCAAACGGTGAAGGAAGTGTGAGTTTGTGCTCGTCGATCTGCTCTTCATGTCCTCCTTCAGAACCTACGTGGCGATCGCTTTCTGCTGCCTGCTGATCTTCTTGTGGGTGTCGTTGGGCGTCGCGTTCTGCGTGTTGAACGCCTTCTCGACGAAGAAGGCGCCCAGAAAGCAGCGGGACACGGAGACGGTGGACGCGACCGAGCTGACGACCGAAAACCACCACAAGTCGCCCCCGCGGCACAAGAAGCGGACGGAAGAGGCGCCCCAACCGCCGCCTGCCGCTCCCCGCCCTCCGCCGCCCGTCCCGCCGCCCCCGCACTACGCGTACGCGTACGGATCTCCGGTCCCGGTGGTCGGTCGGCCGTTCCCCGTCCAGCCGCCCTACCCGCCCGCCTTCTACGCGCAACGGCCGCCCGCCCACACCGTCCAACCGAAGAGCGTGCCGACGGTCGGTGGGATGAACTTGAACGTGAGTTCGCCCCCCGTTCCCGCCTGCTGATCGAGCTTCCAGTCGGCGAATCCCGCCCTCGCGACGACTCCCGCGGCTCCCGCAGCGCAGGGCGTCGAAGCGCCCCGTGAGGTTCCCTCTCCCGCCCCACCGGTCGCCGAACCGGCTGTTCCCGCTCCCGAGCCGGCCGCTGCGGAGCCCGCCGCTCCCGTTCCGGAGCCCGCTCTTCCCGCGCCCGCCGTCGTTCCGCCGCCTGTTTTGTGATTTCGGTTGTTGCGAATGAAATAGATGGATTTGTTTCGTCTTTGGTTCTATCTCTAACTAACGGAGGTGTTTATTCTACATGGACGAATGGGTGTGTACAAGATTGAGGTGATAAGTTATTCAAATGAGTGGACAGAGGACGAGGCCGAAGAGGAGTGAACGAGGCTCAAGGCTGGGCATTTCCCTGCTGCGCATCGCTGCCGATCGTGTAGACGACCGGACGAGGCGTGTGGGCGGTCGGCAGGTCGCCCAGCTTGTCCGTCTTGGGGTACGTGACGCAACGGAACAACACGATGCAGACGAAGCAGAGGAGAAAAGCGACAGCGGCGGCCATGGCTGCAGTGTAAACCATCTGGTAGTCCGAAGGGCTCTCGGACATGAGAGCGTCGACAGTCGCCCAGTCGTCCACCTCGTTCGTCTCCACTTGCGGCTCGGCGGTGGTGACCGGCGGCGAAGTGATTTCCGCCTCCTCGCGCTTGATCTCGGCGACGATCGTCGTGGTGGGCGGCTCGGTCGTGTTCTGCTCGTCGGCCGGCACTTCGGCGATCTCGCCCTCGGTGTCGCCGGACACTCGTGCCCATCCGCGCACCGTTTCGTCGTCGTAGACGCTCGGCGGGTCCACGTACTCGAAGACGGGGATGTTGAACGAAGGACGGAACCGAACGCCCACCACTCCCTCCTCGCCGTCGATCGGCATTTCCTCCACCGCCTCCAGGGATTCGGGAGTGGTGCTCGCGGCCTTCTCCTCCGTTTCACGCGCATTCTCCGTCTCGTAGGCCTGGAACGATCAATTGCTGATGCAAAGCTTCTTTTAACGCAGCTGATTGATTTCCGGCGACGCCCGAAGGTCATCCGAGCCGGAAGCAAGAAGCATTTCGAAAGGATTGAACTTTGCTCCCGCTTTTGTGCTCTCGCCACTTCCTGCTCGTCGCCCACTCGCTCACCTGCTGCAGCGTGAAGCCCGCGCCCTGGACTCGCACGTGAAGGTCGGCCGCGTCGTTCACCCCGCGGACGTGCACCGAGCCGAAGCCCAACAAATCGGCCATGTCGACGGCCAGGTCCTGCAACAAAGAGCGTTTAAGCGAGACGAAATTCGGTCGGTCGCCCACCTTTGCGCCGTCGTTGCGGAGGCCGTGCGATTGAATGATGCGGAGAGTGCCGTTCTTGACCGCGGCATCGGAGAAAGCGTTGCTCGTCCACGTGTAGGGCATCCCCGGGTACTCGCGACCGCTCCCCGGCCAAATGAGCGTGGCGGACTCGAATTTGATCGACAGACGGCCGCCCGCTTCGAACTGCCCGTGCGCGGCGTACCAGTAGGTGTTTCGAGTGCTCGCCGGGTTACCGCCGCAGGCTTTCGTCGGATACGGGCGGCTCGGACGGAGAGTTGGTGTAGACGCCTCGTAGTCCACGCAGATCCAGAACTCCTGGTCGACCAGCTCGTCCAATCCCGCAGTTTGGACGTTGCCTTCGATCACGAAGTCGTTGGACGTCTTCGTGATGAACAGCTCTTCCGCCGCCCACGCACAGGCGGCTATCAGAGCGAAGAGAACGATCGATCGCATCGTTTCGATGAACTTCCTGAAGAGCGAGCGGAAGTCAAATCGGACAGCGGGAGTCACGACAAATTGAACACGACACGACGAACGGGGAGCGTGATTCAAAGCGACCAGCGGAAGTGATCACGCGTTCGTTCCGGTCGTTGGAACAAGTGGAAAACAACGCCGTTCGGGCGAAGAAGGGAGCTTTTTGTAAACGAAGGCTACCGAAATCCGCCAACCCTCGAGTGACCTGAACGACCGGCCCGTGACCCCGTCTGGCCGCTCGGCCTCCCGCCACTCCGCAAATCCGCCCGCTGATCCCCCGAACTGTCGGGTCGAGACGAACGCCTGTCTGGCGCTAATCCCCCCGTAAATGGAGTAACTTTCGCCCGTTCAAACAGCTGCTGCGACTTCAAAAACTTTTTGGCTGATGGAAGTTGGCGAAAATAACCCGTGATGTGAAAGTTTCAAGCCGTTTGGCCCCGCGGTTGGCCCGTTCGAGCGTTCCGCAAACTCGCTCGCCGAAAGGGCGCACTCACGCGCTGGCACAAAAGAATGTGGCTTTCTGTTTGTCCGACACCTCCCCCTCTCAATCGTTTCATCTTTCGTCTAATCGATCTGAAATTTTTTCTAGCTAGAGGAAGTTGCCAGCGCGAAATCCGAAAATGTGCATTTCGACCGGCGGCGGGGACGTTGAACGTTCCGTGCCGTCGTTCGGTGCCGTACCGTTCTGCGCCGCCGTCCGAATTCACCCGCCCTGTGGACGAAAAGATGCGCCTTGAAACGAAGAACAGATTATCAGTTGACCGCATCATCAGGAAATGCTGTTGAAGAAAGTTGTGATCGCTCAAAGACGAAAGGTCGGGGCAGAAAATCGAAGAGGTCCGCACTCGAACGCACCGTTCGCGGCTCCCAGAATTTTAGGCGCCAAACAAAAAAAACGTACCTAGAAAAAGGTCTTGCGCATCTTTTAAGCCAGCGTGTGTATTCGGAGGGGTTGCGCGAAGCTCAGGCTCATGGACCGAAAATTGTGTGTCGGTTCGAAAATTTCGGGCGAATTTCGACCTCGCCGTTCTCATCGACTATCGGGTGTGACGATACATGTGTGGGCTCATTTAAAAGCGCAGAATCTGGGCTTTCCAATGGTGCGCATTTTGTTGTCGTGTTTGGCCCGCTTGGCCCCCGCGGCTTACGCGAACCAACCCCGTGATATCGCACGAAAAGCGGGCGGATCGGGCATGCGTGGACCGATCACTCTAAAACTTGGCAGAAATGTCGAGCACGTAGTGTCGGACCTTTTCACCGTTTTAGATTTTAAAACGGTTGTGCCAAAGAGTGATGGATCGTTTTGTTGTGAGGGTTGTACTTTAGCTTTGCGGTCGCCTTCTTTAGGTGCCGCAACCTACACTCACCTTTTCCGTTTGCAGGGGTCAAAACCTACTATTCAGCGTTGTTTGCGGGTAAAAAACAGCGTTGTGCGCGCCGTTGTCCTCGAAAACTGCATTCCCGTGCGGCTCTCGCAGTTTGGATCGGTTTTCCTTGGGACCGTAAGAGCGTAATGGACGGACGGTGGCGTGTGTAGTGAGTAAAGGCCTCTTCGCAGAGCTTTCATTAACCTCGAGCGTTTGTGAAGCGCGACTCAGCGTTCTTCCGTTGCGACGAGCACGTGATGCGTCAACAAAGTCGACAAAAGCATTCGATACGCACCAGTCTAATGACTCCCCCAGCTGGGGACGGCGCGAAGCGCCGTCTACCGCTGGTGGACGAAAGCCGCGCGTTCCTCACTTTCGTCCGATGGAAGGCTCTTTCCCGACTAATTGGGAGGGCGGAGAGCGAAGTGCGCGGGAATTCGTCTTATCAAGATGAAAGGAGAAGAAAAAAGAAGCGATGCCGGGCGGGCGGTCGGTGATGGACGGCCTTCCGATTGCTCCCGCCCGCCCGCCGCTTCCAGCGACGTACGAAAGAAGGCGGCGGAAGGCGGCGAGTGTAAACTGCCGCCCGATCGACCGCTCGACAAACACGACCGGCGGGCAGAAAGACCGAAGGTGCGCGAAACGAGTGACGAAACGCGATCGATCGCCCAATCGGCCGTCTTTCGACACGCCGCCCGACCGTTCGGCGGCTTGTTGACGTCGAAATCCGAGAACGAGTGATCCTTTCAGCTGTTAATTGTTCTGGGTTGACTCGCTTCCATCCGGTGTTATGAGCGACTTGTTTATTTGCATTCCGTTGGCTGTTGAAAACACGAGGAATGCGTTACACAGAACAAACAAGACGAACGGATCTACCAATCGACATCTCTTGCAAGTCACTGCAGCTCCTGAACGTCTTTCGGTCGCGTTCTGCAAAGTTCGTTTTGCCAAGCACTCCTAGAGCAGTTGATTGAATCAAGCATTCGTAATGCGTGGGAGTTACATTCCTCGAAACCGCCGATTATCAACGCCGGCGGTCGTCTGCACTCCACGGCCCGTTCGGTGGGTGGTCGGCCGAGTGGTCGCTTTAGTCCACCGCCCAATTAGCCACGAGAAGACGACGATGTGCTTTGAGTTCGCTTCACGATTGTCTGCGAACATCACGAGGCGGCCGTCTTTCGATTGTATTCTGCATCTTTGACTTCACGTCGATGTCAGCACGGAAAGAAAGAAGTGAGGAACGGCCGCCACTTCACACGCCGCCCGCCGTTTCTCGCGGTTCCAAACCCAATTAGGCGGCCGGCCGGGTTTCCGATTACGCGGCTGTTCGTCGGCGTGCCGCCAATTAAGCTCGGTGATTCGGCCGCCTGCTGGCCGCCGCCTGTTTGTTGCTATGGCGATCGAATGGTCGGGGGTCGGGACTGTCGGCGGACGAGTGATGCAGGCCGACTTCCGCTCTCGGCCCACGTGGACGTGACTCGCGGCACTTCACTGCACTCTTCTTTTTCGTCCGTTGGTTCCTGAGCAAAAGAGCACGAAGATGAGCGCCGGCTGTTCGCTTGGAACGGCTGCACGGTGACTCCTGCGAGTGGAGTGATCGCACTTCTCTTTTCCTTCCCGTTTCACGATGTTCGGTTGTTAACCCCAGTGATTGCTGGGTACGAGCTTGCAGCAGGTCTAATTGCAACAGAGTGGAGCAGGAGGAGGAAGGCGGGCGGAAGCGAGTATTCCCACGTGTTCCGCCTAACGAGCCGAAACCTCCTGTTCCCAACGGAATCGCTGAAGCCACTCGCTTACCTCCGTCTATTGCTCCACTCCGCACATTCCTCTTTCGTTGGCCAAAGAATGGGGGCTTGCGTCTCGTTGTTGCGAACACTCGTGCATTAGCAAACGAGAAAGGCGGGCATTTACGTGTTTATGAGCCTTTCGCGGTTCTTTGCTGGCCGCTTCCGTCACGCACTTCGCAGCGGAGAGTGGCCTCGCGTGTATTTCGGGGGATCCGCGCCCGTTCCGCATGTCAATCGAAGGAAGTCGCCTCCGCGGTGACCCCAGCCGCCAATTCTTGTGTTTTGAATCTCAAATTGGATCTCCGGACGAGCGGCCGTCCTCCTCACGCGTAATTAAATTCCTGTCTTGCTCACTTCTTCCGAGAGTTGGCCGCCAGAAGTGCGTTTAGTTGAAAGGTCGTGTTTTCCGAGCAGTTCGCCCTCGCTCCGGACGTCCGAATCCGAAATCGGTGATTTCAGGACCGCTTTCGCTGTTCATCCCACCCCTTTCTCCTCGGTGCCCTTTCCGGACATGACCGTCGACTACGAAGCGTGTGCCGAGCAACAGTGAGCTTTCGGACACCCGGCAGGTTCGTTCCGTCGATCTTTGAAGCAATCGAGGCCAAGAGAAGCCGAAAGAAGTCGAATGCTCCCTCAAATGTCTTCTGTCGTTCCACCTGTCCGGGAGCTCGACCGTCGCATGAACGATTCCGATTTCACACTCCGAAATACCGGCCGAAGAAGCGAGACCGCTAATCGTCCCACTTTTCGCTCCCGTCCGCCGCCGTCTAATTAGTGCGTGAACTCGAATTTCGGCTCGTGTCATTCGAAATTCATTAAAACAACCCTCGGGTTCTTTGGGACGTTCGGCGGCTCCAAACGGCGGGCGAGGGTCACGAGCTGTTGTTGAAAGCGGGTACAAAAACAAACCGAGAGTTTGTACTCGAGCTCGAGCGAGAACACTTGCTGCCTGTTGAGCACTTGGCTTTGCAGGTGGACCGTTTGGTCCCGCGGATGACATCAGCGGGCGAATAACTTCTTTAACGATGTTGTTTGAATTCAAACGTCACTCTTCTCTTTTCAGGCCCCGTTTTCCCGGCTTGTCCGTTCATTTCCTTGGTTGCAAGATGGGCTCTGCTCTGTGCAAAACGGACAAGATCAAGGACGAGTCTGCGGAAATCGCGAACAAGGTGAGTGGCCAGCAAGCAACTGTATAGAGAATCCTCTTTTGCTTGTAGCAAATCGAACAGGAGATTCGGAAGGAGAAGGTGGCCGAAAGGCGGACGATCAAGATTCTTCTGCTCGGTGAGTCGATTGAGCGAACTGCTCTCATTTGTCGCTGGTTGCAGGAAGCGCGGACTCGGGCAAGTCGACCATCGCGAAACAAATGAGGATTCTGCACGCGAACGGCTTCAATCAAACGGAACTCGTCAACTACCGGTAGGCAGCGAGAGGGGAGTGAGTGAAATGAAGGGGGTGTTTGCAGCTACATGGTCTACACCAACTTCATCACCGCCTACCACGGGATCTGCAAAGGAGCGTTGGCGGTCGGCATTATGGTTCCCGAATGCGATCAAGTGAGCGGATGACCGTTAGGAATGCAGTCAGCCGGTTCATCCGACTTTTTCAGCAAATCTTCGACCTCTTTCTCAACCAACACCTGCGGATCCTGGACTTTCCGGACGACGAGATGATCGAAATGCTGACCAAAATCCGGACGGCCGAGTTTACGAAAGAGGCCCTCACCAAGCTCTACTTGATGGCCTTGCCGGACAACGCCAAATAGTGAGCGAGCACTGACATTTCTCGCAAAAGGAGAGGGTTGCAGCTTGTTCGCAAACGCCCACCGGATTCTCGCCAAAGGCTACTCGCCCACGGAGAACGACGTGATTCACGCTCGGTTTGTTTCTCGCACAATCGACAAATGACGGGATGTTGCAGGGCATCGACCACGGGCGTGCACGAGATTGGCTTCACGTTCCGCAACTACTACATCCGGTGAAAGATGCAAGCGGTGGAAGATGGAATGAACGCTGCTTGCAGATTGATTGATGTTGGCGGTCAACGAACAGAACGAAGAAAATGGGTGGGTTTGCACCTTCCGCTTGCATCCATCGATTCCCGCTTCAGATCCACTGCTTCGACTCCGTGACGGCCATCCTGTTCGTGGCCTCGCTCTCCGCCTTCGATCAGGTGTTGGACGAGGACTCACAGACCGTGAGTGAACGGAAGGGAGTTCTTTTGATCTTCGATTGAATTCAGAACGCGCTAGACGATTCGGTCGAGTTGTTCAACAAGATGTACCACAACGAGTACCTGCGGAAATGCTCCTTTATTCTCTTCCTGAACAAAAAGGACATTCTGGAGAACAAGCTGGAGCACGTCCAGTTCTCCAAGCACTTCCCCTCTTTCAAAGGAAAGAACACGTACGAAGAAGTGCAGGCGTACATCCGCGATCGCTTCATGGCGGTAAGCAGCGACCCGAGAGCCTTTTGCATGATCGAAGTGAGTTGCAGTGCGAAGACAAGAACTCGGACGAACGGCGGCACATCTACTTGCACTCGACGAATGCAACCGACCGGGCGAACATCGACTTCGTATTCGGCGCGTCGTGCGACATCGTGCTGGTTCGTTTGCCGTCCTTCCAATCGATCACTCGTGGTTTATTTCAGCAAAACAACCTGACGCGTGCGGGCATGTCCTGATATTCTCTCTTGGTCTTCTGCTTTTAAATAAACCGAGTGCAATGAATAGAGATCTATTTATTCAACTGTGGAGCAAACAACAAGTAAACGGATCAGAAAGCAGGGATCACCTCCAAGGACTTGGCCGGCAGCGAAACGGAGTGCTGGAAGACGTCGATCTTGACCGCCGCCTCGGGCTTCACATCCCTCCCACACGCGCTCTCCGTCGGGCAGTTGGGCAACCACCAAGAAGACCGACTAAATAGCCGCAGAATGGAAGGAAATAGACAATCGAGCCCTCACCTTCTTCACGTTCTTCACTTGCCGCTTCATGCCCGTCAGCAGGAAGGGCTCCACATTCCGCACGTCTTCCACAATGCGGACGACGACGGACGAGTGGCAAACCTCGGGGCTGTCCTTGTACAAGGCTGAAAGCAGAAGGAATGAACACGAGGGAATGCGGAAAGCTCACAGAAATCACCGCCGAACGTCAACGCCGGCCGGACGGTCCAGCCTGCATTTCGGAAGTGCCTGCAACGAAGCGGAGGATCAACGAGCAGAGGAATCAGATGGAGGTGGAAGGTCAAAAGGAGTGTTTCGAGTTGCAAATTCCGCCGACCGGATCGCTTGTGGCCGGCGGGGTGAAGAGCCCGAATTTCTCTCCGGCCCTTCCAAAACACCCGAACGTTCGCTCTCGTCCGGGTGTAACATAGGAGCCGTGGACACTGGGGATAGGAAGGGAAGAGAACTCACTCGTAGACGAAGAAGCGACGAGCCGCTCGGAATCCGTTCCGGCGGTAGAAATCCCACAGAGAGGGGAGTGAGTGGCCGTCGACGACGATTCGCCCGCTCTTCAGCAAAAAGAGAGCTTCCGGGGCGAGAGGAAAAGTCGCCGTTGACTCCGCCGATTGATCGCCTGCAGCCACTGGGGCCCGAGGTTCGGTTGGGCGGAGGTCGTCGGTTCGGACGGCGGGCCGTCGGTCAGCGAGAAGTCGACGCTCGGCGGGACTTCGGCCAACTTCGGGGTCCAGCCGTCGGCCGCCCGCTGGTCGACGCCCTCGCGCCAAACGACCTTCAGGTCGCCCTCGTCGCGGGCCTTCGCCGAGAAGCAGGCCTCGTTCGTGAAGGCTTGCCGATGGCCGATGATCGACCCGAAATAACCCTGCAAACGGCCAAATAAACGAAGAAGGACGGGAAGAGGGCGCACATTGTTCAGCAGCTGGTTGATGTCCTCCTCGTCGTCCACGATCACGTCCGGCCCGACGATCCGCGCTCGCGGGATGCCCGTCGATTCCCTCCGAGTGCTGAGGAATGGGCGACTCTCCGCTCGCCGCTTTCCTTCGAGAAAGATCCGGTGAGACATGGCGGGGAGCGAACTCCGCTGAAAGCGACGCCCCACCAACAGGACGCCGCTTTGGGTCGAGTGTTCGCCTGTCGCGGGTCAATACTCCCCTCTTACAGCAATCTCGCCTCCTCCTTCGTTAAAAGTGTTTATTTTGTACATCCGATGAAAGAGCGACAGAGGAATCGAGCGACTAGACGGAGAGGGGAAAGCGGAGGTCTGAGTGGTCGGATGGCACCATTCCTGCGGATTGAGGCTTCAGTCGGAAAAGAGGGCGAGAAATGGCAATGGACTCCGTTGGCAAAAGAAGCGAATGAGTTGTGTTTGGACAAGAGAAATCTTCGATTAAACGGCCCCGTAAGCGAAGGCGGGATTCGTGGGCGGCGGCTGTTGCTGCAGGTAGTCGGCGGTCGGGTAGGGGGCCATGAAGGAGTGGTCGGCGTCTTGCGAGAGCTGCGGGTAGACGGGCGGCAGCGACTGCTCCATGCTCGACTGGGACTGGAGTTCGGGGGGCGGGCCCGAGGGAGCGGGGCGGGCGGCGATGCCCATCGACTTCATGTACGAAGTGACCTGATCGGGCACCTCGGCGAGCACCTCCTTCGCCAAACGGGCCATGATGTTCTCGCGCTCCCTCTCGTCGAACACTCCGCTGCTCGGCATGAACTGGCGGAAGGGGACGAACTGCACGATGTCCCGCTTGGCGGTCATCCCGTTGGCCGTCAGCGCGACGTCGTCCGAGTCCAGCTCGTCCATCTTCTCAAAGCTGTCATTGCCCACACCGACGATGATAATCGAGAGCGGCAGTTCGCTGGCCTGCAAGCAAGTGTTAAGAACTCAAGGATGAGGAATAACTCACGCGCACGATCGCCGCCTTCGTCTTGGCCATGTCCGTAATCACGCCGTCTAGACGAGAATTCATAATGTTTACCCGCCGGTGAAACGTTCGCCTCACCTGTGATGATGAGAAGCACTTGGTAGCGCGTCCCGTCCTTCGGGAACAAGCGGGCTTTCTGCGCGAACTCGGAGATCGAGGGCTCGAAGTGCGTGGGGCCGTAGAGTTGCGTGCTGGCCAAGCACTGCTTGTAGGCCTGAACAAAAAAATAAAAGGAAGAAAGAGCAGGAAAGACTCACTTGCAACAAGCCCTGCACGCCCAACACTCCCCGCTGGCTGGGATTCAGGGTCAGCGGGAAGAAGTGGCTGACGGCGAAGGCGGGCGGAATTTTGGCCCCGAATCCGAAGGCATCAAAGATCTTCCGGTGGTTGTAGTGATCGAGAATTTCGCACACACTGCGGATGGCCAACTCATACTGGTTGGGCAAATTGCCGCCGATGTAGTGGAGTGATTGGGAGGTGTGGATGGGTCCGTTGGAGGCCGTGAAGTCGATCGAAACAGCGAAGTCGATTTGCATCCTGCAATTCAGCGAATGATAACGAAAGCGACAAAGAGGTGCCCACCCGCCGGCGATGTACTCGAGGAACGTGTACTCGCGTCGCAGGAGGGAACGCTCGAAGCGAAGCGAACCGAACGGCGCGTCCGTCGCGCTCGGCTGTTTGCCCTTCTTCTCGTTGTGCAACGGGAGCGTGAGGCCCGCCTTGCCGTTCAGTTGGTTGAGCGTCGCGCGACAGGATCCGATGAACTTGTGGCTGAAACCCACCTCGCTTAATCGTGCATTCCTTTCAATCATCTCATTTTTACTCACCTCCCATTTGTGCGATACGCGTAGCACTCGATCAGGAACTCCCTGCAAGCGAGTGAATAAGAGAATGTTTGTAGAAGGCAAGGGGACTCACTGGTCACAGTCCAACCCGCACAACGATTGGGCTGAGATCTCGAACGGCGGCCACGCGGGGTTCACCGTTTGGCGCGCCAACGGAGTTCGGTAGGCCATCTGGCGACTAAAAACGGAAGTTTAAGGAAGGTCTTCAATGGAAGAACTCACGTTCCGTCGGGGAGGAAGCGGAAGAATTCGAGGAAGGGGTCGGGCTTCGAGAAGAGCGACTTCTTGCTCAGATTCACGCCGCTCACTTTGAAGTCCATCACTTGGCGCTGGCCCTGGTCGATCTCGTCCGCGTGCACGATCAGGTGGCCCTTCACGTAGCGGGCTCCACTACAAAGAAGGCGATCAAATGAACAGAGGAAGTGTGTGTTCAAACCTCAATTTAAGAATCAGATAACCGCTCGGGGCGGCCACGATGTCCGCCAGATCGCACTCCGCCCTGCCGAGGAAGTCCTGCTCGTCCAGTTTAGTTGAGTCGTTGTCGATGTCATAGCTGAAGAGAAACAAACGAATAGAATCAATCGGAAAGAGGGACTCACAGCATGAACAGAAGCGGCTGTTTCTGCTCAAAGAAGTAATCCATTTTGATCTTCTTGTTCCAGTTGGGATTTAACGAGTTCATGATGTGCTCCGTGCGGCCGATCTCCCGCGGTTGCCCGAACCCGTCGACCGGAACTCGGTAGACAACGCAGATGGGATCCGACTTGCTGAGGAGGTCCCGATCGGCCAGCTTGCGGGCCGAGAACGTCAACTCGACGACCGTGGACGGGCCGCCGGCGTGTTGCGTGGCTCCGCCGAACATTTCAGTCCGCTACTGAAAGTAGTCGATATTAGACGAGAAATAGACAGAAGTCAATTAAGTACGCTCGTATAAGACAAATGCAAACACTAGATTCGTTTGAAACAACAAGCAAAACCGATCGAAAGTGGACAACTCATCATCAATCCGCAAGCGAAACACGCGCTTACTCTTGACGACGGAAGGAAGCAAACGAGTGGCAGATAACCGCGCTTGTGCTAATCGGTAAGCCCCACGACCTTCATTGCGCCCTCCACCCAGCTGCTCTCCGGCGGGTCGAAAGCGCGGCGGAAGGGCGGCGGCCAAAGCGGGCGGCGAGCGGCGAGCGGCAGGCGGAAGGCGAACGTTTCTTCATTGCGTCCGAGCGGCTCGCTGGACCGCGTGGCCGTCGCATTTCTTAACGCAAAGCACGACAAAAAGGCGGCTGTTTTTGTTTGTTTTGGAGTGAAGAAATTCGTGGCCAATTTTCCGCCTTTTCGGCAGACGACTCGCGTTCTTTGGTCACTTTCCGCTTGCCTTCCTTTCGGACAAAAGGAAGAATGCTTGCAGTTGGCCGAGGATTGCTGCGAGCAAGTCACAAACGGGCCACTTGCTCGTGTTCGAAACAATCACGGGCGTTCTTTTTTAAGCACCGAGCGAGCGGCGGCGGACGTCACTCGAAAGTTTCTGCTCGCCGTTACGTCCATTGATTACGAGGAAGCGGACTCCAGGAATAGACGGCGCTCGATTTCGACAGCCGGGCGGAAGTCAAGTGCGCACTTCGGGAAGAAGAAAGGAGTGTAATGCGGGAAGAGGAAGGAGCAACTCCAACCAAAGGACGGGCTTTCGGGAGAGAGGAGTGGACATCCGCCGGCATCCTTTTTATACGGCCCCGGTCTTCTGCAAACACTCCCGGCCGCCCGGAGCAGCGGCCCGAGCCTCCGGTGACGTCAGCGAGCGGAACGACGTCACTCGCTCGCCGCGAGTTTCACAATTTGGCCGTCGCCGGCCTAAAAATAGCCGCCACTTTACGCTCTTCTGCATTCCGCTGTCACGGATGTCAACCCTTGTGCTCGTCTGCGGCTGCAAAAGACGTCACTGCTTCTTTAAGAACCAACCACTAGTTCGTGGAAAGTGCAAACAAGAGCGGAAATGAGTAATGCACCCTCTACATATTTGTTTATCCTGTTGGCCACTCTCAATAAGCAGCAGGTTACAAAATGCGCAAGTAACCAGTGTAGTAAGGAATGCCCTTCTTTTGGTTCGAAGCAACAAAAGGCGATCGTTGGGGGCAATCGCAATAAGGCCGCATTTCTCCTGCAAGCATTCGCGATCATCGGGGAAGATTAAAGAGAGCGTACCGCGTTCTCCTTGTGGGCCGACGATCCCGTCGTCTCCCTGGGCGCCGAGCGGCCCGCGTTCGCCTTCCGCCCCGACGCCTCCAACCGTTCCACGAACTCCCGGCCAGCCGAACTCCCCGCGCTCGCCCTCGTCGCCGCGATCGCCGCGCAGTCCGCTCCGTCCACGCGCTCCCGGCCGCCCCACGAACAAGAACGCGTTTCGGCCGGGAGGTCCTGAAGACGATTCATTCACGCGTTCCACTGCTATTCGTGAACACTCACCCGCAGGACCTTCGGCGCCGTCCAGGCCCGGCCGGCCGACGTCCCCGACTTCGCCCGGCGGCCCTCTGCGCATCGATCGACCGTCCACTCCCTTCGCGCCCTCCACTCCCGGCGGTCCTTTCCGTCCACGCTCTAAGCAAAAGAAGGGGTGATCGTCTAAAGAAGGAACAAACCTCCTTGCGGTCCTTTCGGACAGACGATGCAGCCGTTGGAGTTGCGCTCTGTTTTGGGGCCCCAACTCAAGCCGCTAGCGCCGGCAACTCCGACCGGACCGGACATTCCATCGACTCCTTTCCTTCCCTTCCGTCCTCGCTCGCCCTTCGGACACCGGGGATCGAAGTGGGGCGTTCCGCTCGCACGAGTCGGCGGCGCCAACGGCGGTGAACGCAAGATGGGCGCCGAAAGAGCTCGCAGTTGAGCGAGGATGTGGTTGCGCATTTCGGAAGTGTGTCGAGGAATCTGCCGGTCGAAGATTTGCACTGAAAGTGAGTGGTTGCTTCTCGTTGGGCCGTTCGATCGACCAACCGGACGACGTGAACTGCGGCTTGTCGAAGTTAGCGGTCGGCGAGTTGGCCGCCGTCTTCCCGGCCATCCGCATTCGACCCTTGAAGGAGCCTGCAGAGAAGCGTCAAGTAAAAAGGTCTCTTGAACTCACGCCGCTCCAATTTGTCGAGGAAATCCGCTTGCCGCATCAGGCGGCGGCGTCTGGCGGCTGGCGACTCGGCTAACTCGTTCAACTGGTCGCCAAAGATGTCCGCCACTTTCTGCAGTCGAGGCGACAATAAAGGCCATCACACAACTGCACTCACCTTGAAAGCGGCCTTCTCGACGGAGATCTGCTCGAAGATGTCGTCCATGCGGCCGATCATCACGGGCAGGAGGCCCGCGAGAAGGACGACGGCCAACCCGCTGAGGATCGTCGCGAAAATGAACGCATTCTGCGCGGAGCGGATCGTCTCCTCCACCGCCCGTCGTTTCGCCAGCATTGTGGAAGGAGTGACCAAGGAAAGGAGAGTTCTGCTTTTATTCGCAACTCCCGGATCCCGCTTTTCCGGGCGGCTTTCTCCTTTCTGCCGCTGATTTCGATCTCCAGCACTCACCTTCCGGAGGTCGAAAGCGAGAGGTGCGGATAATCCGGAGATCTTTCGATTGCGATCTCCGTTCCGAGTTCCGCTTTCTCCTCACTTTCTTTCGACTCGAATGCAAAGTGCTCTTCGATCAACACAAGGAGGACGATCAAGGTCAATCAGTTTATTCCTTCTTGTTGCTCACGTCCACACGCTCAACACCAGTGGCCGCCCGTGTTGCAGATGGGCGGTGTGTTGAGCGGCTCGTAATAGGCACAGAGCGAGACGGTCATGTTCATCCGCATGGCCTGAGTTTGGGCGATGCTCGCGTTGTTCAAGACGATCCATGGCACGAAGTCGTGAGCGGCCGGCCAAACGGAAATCGTCCGCTCGTACGCGTCCATCTGCAGCTGGTTTCCGAGAGAGCCGCCCACACACGTCCTGCAAGAAGCCGATGAATGGGGAGAACGTTATGTAGCGAAACTCACTGAACGTTTTTCTGCACGTTCGAGTCCAAGTTCAGCTGCTTGAAGCAGGCGGCCGTCGCGTCGTTCGGTTTCACCTCATCGTGCAGTTGCTGCTCCAGACAGAAGATGAACGGAGTGGGGTCGTTGAGGTACTTGATCGCGCACGAAGTGACCACGTTCCCCGCACACTCGTCGGCGCCGTGTTGGCAATGGATCGTTCCGTTCTAAACCACCGACATTTTGTTTCTTGGCCTGCTTCCACTCACGTCCAACAAACGAGCATTGCCCCAAGGAACGAACTCGAGATCAACGTAGCCCTGGAAATTGGCGTATACCTCGTCCACAAGCGGGCCGAGGATGAAGGCCTGCGAGTAGGGACATTTGCTCTCGTAGAGGATGGTCAGCGTGATCTTCTGGTTGGAGCTGGCCGCCACGAACTCGTCGCAGTACTCTTGCCAATCGCAGAACTCGCTGATCTCCGCGTCCTTGCACCACAGGGCGGGCGGCAGACGGTCGCAGTTGAAAGTGTTGGCCGAGACCGAGGCCGAAAAGAAGGCCGCAGAAACGAGCACGAACAGAAGCGAGAACATCGCAGAGTGCACGAATTCAGAATGCGGAGGTCACCAAAATGGCATAAGTACCTGCTTTCCTTTGTTCCCGCTTATCTCAGAGGGCCCGTTCGTCGCTTATCTCCGCTCCGGCCGTCAGAAGCCGCTCCTTCTCATCGTTCGGGACGAGCGGCGGGTGATGCAATTCCGCCCCGCTCCGGCAATGAATTAATTGGAATTCCTTTCACCGATCGGAACACGGCGTGTTGTTCATTGGGGCGATGAGAAACCAAACACACAGTTCTTGACATTTGCGAGAGGTTAAACGGAGAAGTGGGTGGAAGGCGGACATCACTCGTTCAGAATGTAGTGGTAGACGCGGCGGTCGTCCTCGTTCTCGAATTCGGGCGCGAAGTTGTGGCGGACGACGTCGTGGAAGCCTTCCATCACCGTCGGCTCTTTGAACTCCGCGAAAAACGTGCGGAGGACCATCAACTTGACGTCGGCGTGCTTCGAGTCCGTCCCGCGGATCAAGCGGAACGTGTTGTTGTGGCGCGCCATCTCCAGCGTGCAGTTCATGACGATCGCGCGCACTCGGCAACCGTGCTTCTTGGCCGCCTGGATGTACTTGGAGCTGAACGAGCGGATGAAGACCGAAGGGTTGAGGGGTGAACTCACCGAGTGCTCGGATCGCGGTTCGTGTTGTCGACGATCGCCGATTTTCCGTCCTCCAACGCCGCCTCGACCGCCAGCTCGCACTTCCGCTTCGTGCCCAACGTGTCCTGATTGACGATCACGTAGTCGCCCTCCTCGGCCAGCTTCTTGCTCAGCGTGCTCTTCCCGGAAGCCGGCGACCCCACGAGCACGACCACCTCCTGCCGGTGGGGGTCGAACGGGAAGCACGCGGATTCTGAACTGAGAAGTCAGCAGATGAAAGAAGCGGAAGGGACAAACCGGGCTCGAATTCCGGCCGATCGACGGCGAAGTAGCGGGCCGGCTGGAAGCTCTTGAACTCCCACTTCTCCTCCATCGGGAGGCCGAAGAAGAGCTGCTCGGGCGTGCGGAACGGGACGCCCACGTTGAGGGCGAAGCTCCGGTCGGCGCACGAGTGGTCGGCTTTCGAGCGGATCTGCAATCGAACATTCATTGCTTAATCACCGAAAGGACGAACCGCTGATTTGACGCGGCCGGCGGCGTCCCCGCAGTAGATCGAGGTCGAGCGATCGACGGGCACGCCCTCGTTGAAGTCGGCCTCCATTGTCGTCCACATGCCGACGTAAGGCTTCCGATACGAAAGAGGGCCGGTCGACACGAACGCCTGCAAAGAGGACAAATACTGGAGTAAAAAGGCAGAAGACTCACTTGGATCGGCAATCCCAGCACCTTTGTGACGGTGGAGATCTTCCGCTTGAAGTCCTCCGGCCGCGTTTTCCCCGTCTGAAAAAAGTGAGTTGACGGAAGAAATGAGTGGATTGCGAACCGCGATGCCGCGTTGATTCGTGAAGATTACGAGCTTGAAGCCGTCTTCGTGCAACTGCTTCAGCTTCTTTTTGATCTTTGTCGGGTCCAAGAGCTTCCAGTCGGTGGCATCCTTGGGGAAGACATTGCCGGACTTCGTCGTGACGATCGTCCCGTCTGCAAGAAGCGGCGATTGAGCGCAGTAGAGCGAACGAACCGAAGTCGAAGCCCGCGATCTTCGGGCGGGCCTCCACGCCGTCGGCCGTGAAGACGAGCAGGGCGCCTTTGTCCCGTGACTCCCACCGGCCGCCGTGTCCGCCGACGGCCGGCTCGTTGCCGGACGAGACGGCCGCCCGCTTGCTCGCGGGCTCGTCGTCAGTGGGCGAGCTGGACGGCCGTTTGGTGCCGAGGACCGACCGGCTCGCGAAGTCCATCATGGACAACTGAACGCGCGCGCCCTTCTTTTTGCCGTTCATTTCGACCTGCGAGTTGCGTGCGGCCGTCTGAAAGTCGAAGGAAAGGAGTGAAGTGATTCGGCCGCAAAATAATCCACGCAACGTTCTTTACGTCTTCCGATGCTCACTGCTGCTTTCCGGGGGTTCTTAGCGACTGGTTTATTTGATTAAATGCGATGATCACAGTTTCTGTCTATTGGGAACAACAAGCTCGAAAGAAGCAGCAGGAGAGCAATAATTATGGGGGAGAAGAACGAAGAAAGGGACGAGGAAGCAGGACCGTTGCGAAATCGTCCGTTCCACACCCTCCGGACTATCCTTCGGTCGGATGGACGGGCGTTACGAACGGTTGCGAAATACGGTCGGAGAAAGGGAGCATAGAAGAAGCAAAATAGAGGAGCATTCGGAGCAGTTCAACAACGAGGGAGCATGAGGAGGTAGAAGCAATCGATGAGAAGCTTAGGGATGAGCGGCGGCGGTCTCCTCGTGGGCGGCGATGCCCGTCAGTTCTGAAACGAAGCGAGATGAGAAGGAGCAATCAAATGGATCGGGGGTCAGTCCAAAGGGTTAATCCACAACCAAACTCAAGAGCGGTTAGCCCTCTGCCCACTCAGATCAACCCCGAAGGAATTAGGCGGGAACGGAAGGATCAAAGCAAAACCAAACTACCTATGGCCTGTTTTGTACCTTCATTCCGAGGCTCCACGATCCCCTTCTCGGCGTTCATCCGCTTGTAGACGGGCTTGAAGAAGAAGGCGAGCACGAGGGCCATGGCGGCTGCGATCACCGAGATGATCTGAAGAGACGAGAGGATGCGAAGGAATGCCGAAGAGGACTCACGATGATGGACGTGCTCATGTCTTTGGCCTTCTCGGGGTGCAGGGGATCGCAGACCTGCTGGGCGGGGTACGGGAAGGGCTTCGCAGCGGTCGTCATGATCGCCATGAAGAGAACGGCCTGCACCTGGCCACAGAGGACGACCAGGCCGGTGGACGTGGTCTCCGTGACGGGGAACGTGCACTCGACGGACATCTCCAGCCCCACCGGGTACATGGCCAATCCGCACACGCCGAAGAAGAAGCAGGAGATCAGGATGAGGGCGGGGATGCCGCGGATCTGCGAGAGCTGCAGGAACGTCAGCCCGAACACGACGGCCAGGATCATCGACACTTTCATCGTCTCCGAGTAGCGACGAGTGCGGTCGACGAACAGTCCTGCAAACGACGAGGATCAACGAAAGTAAATTGAAACGAACCAGAAGCTGTCGCTCCGATCACTCCGCCGATGATCATCATGGCCGCGCACAGGCCGGAGACCCAGTTCTCGTAGCCGTACGGGCACAACAGCTGCTGGAGGATGGTGTACAGGCAGTTGAACATGCCGATGCCCGCGCCCATCACAGCGAGCAGGATCAGGTACTGCTTGCTGGTGAAGCACGTCTTCAATCCTGCAATCAAATGAAAGAGATCAAGAGACCAACGATTGAAGGACATACCTTCGAAGAACTGCATCTGCTCCTGGGCGGCGCTCAGCGTCGGCGGCGTCTTGGGCTCGGAGCGGGTGACGCCGACGGTCGCCAGCAGGCAGATGATCACCGACGGGATGGCCACGACGATGTTCAGGTAGAGGACGTCCCCGGGCAGCTTCACGAGCTGCGGAGCGATCAGGTTCGAGAGCAGGACGCCCAACGGATTCGCCATCACCGCTGCAAAAGGATGGGATAAACGGCAGAAGGAAAAGAAAGTTGCTTACCGACGGTCGTGGCCAAACCCCGCTGGTTGGCGCCGAACCACGAGCCCGCCACCTTGGTCGGGAGAAACATGATGAACGGGTAGGCGACGGCGGCGATCGCTTGGCCGGTCATTCCAATCGGGAACATGAACGCGGGGGGCAGGAACGAACTGAAAGCGAGCAGTGCATTCGACGAACGAAGGCGGGAACGAACCTCAGCAGTCGAATGCAGACGCCGACCGCGTTCGCCCACGCGGCCACGAGGATCGCCGCGCGCAGGCCGAAGAAGCGGCCCGCCCACATGGCGAAGAAGCCGACCGGCACCGTCACGAGCATGTAGACCATCGAGAAGTAGTTCGTTGCGTTCTACAAACATTGAGTGAACAGATGGACGAGCGGAAAGACGGACCGTGAAGTGATAGTAGTCGTCCACGTGGTTGGCCACCGGCGCGAACGCGATCCACGCCACGCAGTTGATGTGGTTGAGGAGGGCGACCACGAGCAGCACCAGCCATCGCTGCGGGTACACCCGCAGCTGGACGGCGGCGACGGCCGTCTCGCCGTCCGCCGGCAGGATTCGAATCTCGTCCGTCGGCGTGACGCCCGCCTGAACTCGAGGATAAGCAATGGATAAAAGAAAGAACGAACATCGCGGTGGTCGGCATCCTTGAGGAGCGCCTCGGCCTCCGGCTTGATCACCCGCTCGACCTCCTCGTGGTCGTCGGACGGCGGCTCGGTCGGCGGCGTCTTCGTGATGGTGGGCGGCGGATCGGAGCTCGTCGGCTTGTCCATTGCTCCCTAAACGATCAATTGTAGGAAGAGTGAAGAGAAATCAATCGTAATAAACGCGGAGGGCGACCGTCAACCCGGCGGAATCATCGCCCGTCGATTACAAACCGGGCGCAGAGTGGCCGTTGACCATCGGGGCGGCGGGCAGGAATGTGCGTGTGCGGTACGTGTGCACCACCCGACTGGCCGCCGCCCGCCCGCCGGAGTGTTCGCCTTCGACGGCGACCGGCAGGAACTCATCACCGCTCGATTGAACTACATACACGCAATCTACCGGGCAAAGTGAGCGTAAACGAGTGGGAGATGGGTGGACGAGTAAACAAAACGAAGACCGCCGATCGTCCGAATTCCTCCGACCGGCCGGCCGCCCGTTTGTTTGCGGCCGCCGGTTTGAATCATCGCCCAGACGAGAGGTGGGGGGACTTTCGAGAGCGGGCGGCCCGCCGATTCGGATGTTTTGTTTTCGAATCGCCGAAAGAGGTGAGTAATCGGACGAAAACAGACGTACGGACCCGAATGCGAGCAACAGTAAAAAGGACGCCGTTTCCGCACTCTAATCCAATTAAACGCCGTCATCACCGCCTTGCTCCCTTCACCTCCCCGTCCAGGAGGCAGAAAGAAAGAAGACGACGGCTATTGGTTTCCGGTTTGTGGCCGCCGACCGGCCGCCCGCGAACGTCGACGCGAACGAGCGGAACGGGCCGCAAATTCGATGAAGCCAACGGCCGGCGGCGTCAACGAAGCAGAAAGAGCGGAGAAAACAAGCCGGCAGTCAGCCAGACGGCCACAAACAATCGGCCTCCTCGCCGAAATCCCGCAGACCGGAGGGATTTCGAAAGGCCAATTGATGTCCGATTATTCGGACCGTAAACAAAAGCCGACGGCGAGTGAGGACGCGAACACCAGAAGCCGCAAAGCCAGCCGGAGCGGAATGTCCGCCCATCGATTAGTCACTCCTTCCCTCCATCCATCACTTGCTTGAGTGAATCAAAGCTCATCCACACGTGTTTATTCTCCTTCCAACTCGAAAAAACGGGCGATCAACCGACGATCGAGCGGGCGGCGAGCAGCAGGGCGTCCACCAGTCCCATGAACAACTCCAGGTGGTCCAGCGCGCTGTTCCGCTGCAACGAGCGAAGGATTGATTAGATTAGAGCGCGAGGAAGATGGCTGCCTGGTAGCGGAGTTGGCGGACGGACTCCGAGAAGCGAATTCGACCCTTCGATTTCATCCGCTCGCACTCCGTGTCGTACCTGAACGATGGGGGATGGATGGAAGGAGGGAGGAAGAAACACACATGAACCAAACGCCCGATCGCCAGGCGCCCGACGGGCAGACGACGAGCTTCGCGGCCTCGCGGTTCGCCTTGCCGCTTTTCTTGTGGACGAGGGCGAAGAAGTCGGCCATGTCGTCGACGGGCACCTTCGTCTCCTCCGTCCACGTGGAGAAGAAGCAGACGTTCGTCTTGGCGGGCGACTTGCCGCCGCCGATCGAGAGCGAGAGGGTCTCGAATTTGCCCGCCGTCTCCACGTCCTCGACCTTCAGCGTGACGTCCGCCTGCGTCTTGGAGGCGCCCTTCCCGGACGGCAGCATGAACCTGCAGGAAAGGAAAATGATGCGGATGGATGGAAGGAAGAGGACTCACTTCGACTCGGGAGTGTCGCTCTTCATCAGCACGATCACGATCTCCGGCTTCAGGTGGGCGAGCAGGCGGTGGAAGTCGCTCTCGGTGGTCGCGTTGAAGGGCGCTTGGGCGAGCACGAACTGCTTCTTCTGCTTCAGCCCGTCCACGTACGAAGCGTGGTAGTAGTCGGGCGAGGAGGGCAGACGGACACGCGAGAAGTCGTACAAGAAGATCTCTGAACGAACCAATGAGAAGGAGGGGCGAGCGGGACGGACGGTCGGGGAATCGATTCCGTTGGGCGTTCTTCTCGTCCAGGAACGCGTAGATGGTCGGGGACTCGCGGACGAGGACGTCGAAGGCGGCGTTCAGCCCGTCCACAATCGACCGCTTGTTGTTGTCCGTCAGCTGGAGCACTCGGGAATAGCAGGGATGTTGCCTTCGTGCACTCACGTGTTGAATGAGGAGAATCGGATGGCCGAACTTCGACTTCGTCCGCCGCGCCGACCGTTGGGACACGCGATTCAACGGCTGAAAGGGCAGCGGGGAGGAACAACGAGAGCAGTCGGAAAGCTCACGACCATCGATCCATCCTTTTGCTGCACGGTGTCCATCGCGCGAGTCGAGCGGCCGCCGCAGTGGAGGGATGAATGAACGCAAGTGATCGTCGCGTTCTTCCCCCTCCTTTCTTTCGTTCTCTCATGCAAATTCCTTTCGTTCGAATGAAAGCCGAGGGCACAACACGGAACTGTTTTTATCCTCACACACTACTTTCGCACTCCGAATCGCATCGTGAACACTTGCACGGACCTATGAGAAGAGGGAACAAACGGGGGAGTGGACCGCTTAGGCCACGTTCTCGTAGCCCATCTTCTTGTCGAAGCCGCTGCAACACACAGAAATAAGAGGAGGGAGACGGGCGGAGCACTCACTAGTCCTTGTACCACTTCTTCTCCCACCAGTACTCCGGCTGCGGCACGAAGAACTCGGGCTTCTCCAGCCCCAACTCCTCCACCGTCGAGATGCCCAACTCGTCCAACGTCGGCTTCACCTGAACGGAGGGAAGCATGAGAAGAGGACGGAGATAGGAGAACTCACTTGTTGGATGATCCAGCCGTAGACGAGCTCGCGGTTCTTCTTGTTGCCGCACTTGATCTTGATGGCCTCCAGGAAGCGGAGGGTCAGCGCGTAGTCGTTGATGCGACGGCACGCGCGCAAGGCCGCCTCCACCACCTTCGGGTGGGGATCACGTGAAAAACGAACATTAGAACCGCTCTATTGAACGTGGTAGGTTTAGAGGAAGCGAGCGATTGCGAGAGACGTTAAAAACGGAAGAATTCAAAGAAAACTTATATCGAAGTTGTGGAGTTCGCCCAGAGCTGAAAGAAAGAAATGATGAGAACACTGCCGTCCATCCGCCTGCTCACCCTTGCGCACCTCCCAGCCGTCGATCTCCGGGCGGTTGAAGTAGTCGATGAAGTGCTTGTCGAACTTCTCGGCCGGCCACTTCTCCATGATCCCCTCGTCGTGGGTCGCCTGCAGGCGGGTGGCCGTCGAGAGCGAGCGGACGCCTGCGAAGCCACGAGCCAACAGCGCCGAACTTCGCACCACCGGCTGCATTTCGATCGGGAGATGGACGGGAAAGACGCTCCTGCAAGCACTCCGGGGATTACTGGACGTAAAAAGAAATGAAGGGCGCGTACGCCAACGAGAACACGAGAAGACGTGAGGCACGCAAAGAAAACTGACGATCGAGACTTTCGACAATTTCGAGCGAATAAAGAGTGGACATTTTTGAGACATCGTGCTTGTTTTACACGGCTGAACTAGGAGATAAACGACCATAAAAAGATCAGCTAAATGCTCGTCCGGTCGCAAAACGTGGCGGTAAAAATCGGAGTGAAGTCGGACAGCAACCGCACTCGAAGAACACCACGGAGAACGTATTACGGAACTCGATGTTCGACGTCCAAAGCGAATCCACGACCACAAACCGCCACCAACCGTCCCAAGCGGCGACCCACGAGAAGGAAGCCGACAGCAGACGCGACCGACCGGTCGGAAGGCAGACGGCCGAATGCCACGCCGCGAGACGAATCGATCGGCCGGCGGCGGGCGGAGTGCCCGCACGGGGCGATCGCTTTGTTTATTCGGCGACCGCTTCTGTTTGCTCCGATCGAAGCTGGCGGCCACTTGGACGACGGCCGGGGTCATCGACAAGCAGAAACAAGCCGCCCGGTCGGCCCTCGAGCTCTCCGCTCGGCGACTTCCCGCCGATCTGCCGCTCGGTTCTCACTTCGGGCGAGTTGTTGGTTGACGGGAAATTAATTAGCTCCATCCAACGGTCCGCATTTCGCCGGCGGTCGTTCGACGGCGTTCGTTTCTCCCGCTCCGCTCCTAGCCGCCGATTTTGCCGAACGGCGGCTGGATTCGCCTCCCGATTCCAAATGAACACGCCGCTTTGTTCGGCGTTTGGGTTCCGTCGGCAGCCGCTTGACTCACCGCTCCGCTTGATCGCCCCTGGTTGTGCACAATGCAGGGCGTGAATTCGTGACGATTCGGATGGAATGCGGGCGAACTCCCGTGGAATTTCGACGTGCTGCAGTCATCAATTGGACGCGGACTTCTCGTGCATTTCACACGCGTTCCGTCGCGATTGGAAATGCATGTTCGGATTGACATTTTTTGTCTTTAAGGCGCTCGCGGGCGAATTCCTCCACTCGCGTGTTCCCCGTCTACGATTGTTCCCTTCGAAGTCGAAAGGATCGCCCTCTTTTGTGTCCCGACTGGCCGCAGGCGGCGTGTAAGCCGACGCGAACAACCGAGCTGTTTGCCGAGTCGACGAAAGCAAGCCGCCGCGAAGAAGCCGCGGTCGATGATAAGAAGCGGGCGAAGAAGCGAGCGGACGGTCTGCACGCACTGAGCCCTCGACCGCCTGCCTTCGCCGCCGCCCCCACCGCTCCGGCCGCCGTCCGCCTCGCCCACTCGTTTTTTGCGTCGGCCGTGATTCGGGGATTTTGGACGCGCGAGCGGCCGCATTTCCGTCCGCCTTATCAACGAAAAGGTCGCTTTCCACTCCCTACGGCGTTTATTCTCCGAGCTCAGATCGATGAGAAGAGGCGAGTGGTCGGCATGAGTGAATTGTGGCAACAAGCGGCCGAATGGCTGCACGCCTGCCTCCAGTTGGACCCGAACGTTCGCTTCCGCTCGGTGGAGGAGTTCATCGCGTTTGTGAAGGACGGGCAGGTCCTCTGCGCCGCCGCCAACAAGCTCAGCAACGGCTGCGTGATCCAAGTCCGGCGAAATTACAACACGGGCACCTCCCAGGCACGTCCGCTTTCTCCCCATTTGTTTCACTTGTCGGCTTCTTTCAGTTCATCGCCGACTCCAACTTGACGCTCTTCCTGAAGGCCTGCCGGGACACCTTCCAGATCCCCGAAGAAGACCTCTTTCAAGTGGAAGACCTCAGCGATTTGGAGGATCTCCTGAAAGTTCTCAAGCTTCTCTCGCTCCTCTCCCGCACGCCCCAAGCAGAGGCGTTGGGGTTGATGCAAGTTTTAGTCGTTCCTTGTGTTCATTCATTGGTCCTCATTGCAGCCCCTTCCCGCAAGGAATCAGCCGGCGGACGAGTCACTACTCGCTCGAACTGCCCGACGATGAAGCTGAGATCTACACCGGTGAGTGCTCTCCTCCTTTCATTTGGGATGTCTCCTCTCCACAGACCTCCGGACACGCGTCGAGCCGCTCGTCGAGGAGCCCCCGCAGTCCACCTCGTTCGACATCTACGGGAATCAACACGAGGAGGAGATCTACAATTCGATCATCTACAAGCGGGACGGGCCTTCCCATCAGCTGAAGGTACACTCTTTGTTTTGCTCTTCTGTTTACGGTCGAATTCAGAAATACGCAGAATACAAGCCGGCAAACAAGAAGGACTACACGCTCAAAGAACTCCTCGACACGGAGACGAACTACTGCGACACGTTGCGGCGGATCGTGGAGCACTTCTACCGACCGATGGGGATGATCATCGGGGCCGAGGACCACCGGGCCATCTTCCTGAACATCGACGAGCTGCTCGTCGTCCACCGGAGGTTCCTCGACAAACTCCGCCGCGCCGTCCTCATCGCCCTCAAGCTGGAGGAAGAAACGGATCAGGACTTGTGTGTTTCGGAGGTCTTCATGATGTGAGTGGAACGAGTGGGATTGTTTGATCTTTTGCATGCTTCAGCTTCAAATGTGACTTCCTCAAGTACACAGAGGTGAGTGGACGGCAGAAAGACGAAGATCATTCATCTGTTTCCAGTACTGCGCTTTTCTCGACCAATCCAGGAGCAAGATCGCCGAGATCGAAGTCCACCAGCCGGAAGTGCGGCGACAAGTCGACGTGAGTTCTTCGCACTGGAACAAACGAGAGGGGGCGGGCGTCCAACGAGCAAACGAGGAGTTCGGCGCTTTCGAAACGCGCGCAGTCCGTCCTCCGCTTTCTGCCCATCGCCCGCAAGTGGGTGACTCACAGCTAATTGAGGGAGGGATGACTGGGCGAAGGGCGGGGGATTACCGTGCGAAATAAACACGCGGAACGTGTCCAAACGAACGGGCGTCGTTCGTCACTTCTCCCGCTTTCCCACGGCCGTTTGCCCGGCGGCCAATCCTGACGTCAGCCGCAAATCGAACGATCCCGCCGTTCGAGCGAGCGGATCGATCGGACGGACGGAGCAGAAATTTGATGAAATCGACGCTTTTTCCCATGAACCCGGCGGTCGGGCGGCGGATTTTCCTCTTCGGGATCCCGTCCGCTCCTTCCCGCCGATTGCTCATCCGCCCGCAGGACAAACGGCCGCCGGACGGGCGACAAGCCGCTCTTTGTGAGTAACTTCTTTTGATTTCTCGCCCCGGCTTCTCGCTCTTCCGCGGGGTCTACGGTAGGCAATCCGTTCTTCCGCCTTCCGGCTTCTTTCTGCTCATAAAAAGGTGATCCGTCCGCTTCTTGCTGCTGATTGAAGGAATCGTTCTCGCTTTCGGTGTCCGTCCGCTCGCAACGGTCGCCGGTCGTTGTTTTGTATCGGCTGCAACGGAGAACTGGTTTGCGATTGGTTTCTCGGGTCATCGTTCTGATGACTAATTACTCCGTTCTTCCCACTCATCTTGCTGCGCGCAATCAACCCGACTGCAGCACTCTCCTTTTGGTCGTTTGGCGGCCGAAAGGGTGGCCCGCTTGTAAACGAATGAAATCAGCGGGCAGCTGGTCACTCGCCCGCCGAATTCCCGCGAATGCCCGCCGATGAGTCACCGCCGAGTGACCTCCGCCGCCTTTTTGTTCGCCGGACATCGGCGGCGTCATCGCGCGGACGCGTGGGGACGAACGGGGCGAGCGGGGCGGCGTGTTAGTCATAAACAAGGGCGAGACTCATGGCCCGCGTCGCCTCTCGATCCACTCGCTCACTCGTCGGCCGGCTGTTTGATTTACGGTCGTTAGGAGGCGCTCCTGGAACTTCGCACTACCGTACGCCCTCGTTTTCTGCGACGCCCGAAAAAGCGGGCTGGAAGGCGGTTGTTTATGGCAGCCGGACGGCGGGTTGCCCGAAATTCGATCGCTGGCATTCGTGTCATCCGAATGAAAGCGAGGAGATCGGCGGCGGGTGCAAGTGGCCGCCATTCGGGTGAATCACGCCCGAACGGGTCCGGTAGAATCCGAAAGGCGGCAATCCGCCGGCCGCATGTCCGCGAACGACCTGGACGCGCGCATTCCTCGGGGTCCCGATCGGCCGGCCGCAGGTGCAATCGGGCTCTCCGTCCTCCCTTCCCAGCAAACCGCCCGCCCGTTCGAGCGACCGCTCGCCGCGGGCTGAAACGTGCGCGTTCTCTCTTCCGCCCTTTTGTTCCGTGACTCATCTCGCTTGTCGCCCGCACACGCCGCCTGCTCTCGGCGACCGGCGGGTTTTTTCGTCCTCCGAATTTTCACACCGCCGCCCGCCCGCCCGCCCGCCCGCTTTTCTGCTGATTTCGATTTCGGCCGCCCGTCCCACTTGTTTTCGGATGAGCAACACGCGGCAGAAACCGTCGATTTCAATCGAATGCTCTCCGGTCCGGAACTTCGGTCCGAATAGACTTCTTTCTCCTCTTTTTCTTTCGCTGCATTCTTTCTCGTGCAGCAGAAAGCATTCTTGCGAGTTGCTTTCGCTTTCTTGCGGGCGCGTTCGTGCGCTCTTGCTCTTCTTCTTATCAGTCATTCCGCTCGTCCTTCAGCCGCCTGCCCGTTCGCGCGAGAATGCCGCTGGAGCCGCCTCGACGGCGGCCGGCCGCTCGCTCGCGCCTCCACCGGCCTGTAGTGGGGCCGCCGCAGAACCGGGCGGCCGATTCGGGGGCGGAGGAGGACATTTTCATCAACTGCTCGGTGCGGCGGAAGGAGCAAAAAGCGCCCCAGTTGGTCGAAAACTATTACACGAGTCGGGCCTTCGGAGTGGACGAGAGTCTCGTCAATCACTACTCGCTGGAGCCCACCGAGGTCGCGCGCAACAAGAAAGAAGACGCGAAAGGGAAGAACACCGAACTCCAATTGCTCAAGGTACAAATTGGGGCGAAAACAACCACAAGATTGCACTTTTTACCCTCTTTTGCAGGAGTACCGAATCCGATGTGGGCAGGAGCACGTGAAGCTCAGCGACATGCTGACCGTCCCCATGCAGCGCATTCTCAAGTACCATCTGCTCTTAAAACAACTTTTGGACTCCACGCCGCCCAACGACGAGGAAATGCAACTGTTGGATCGGGCGTACGAGTGCATGAAGGACGTGAGCGACTTCGTGAACGAGGGTAAGCGCGACCACGAGATCAAGGGGATCGTGCGCGAGATCCAGGGCAAGATGGCCAACGCAAAGGTAACTTCTTCCACTGCTCTCCTATGTTTCTAGCCTTCGTTTGCAGCAAGACCCCGACTGCGAGTTCTACGGCCGACTGCAGCAGGACGGGCCGTGCAAGGTGGTCGTTTCGTCGGTCAGCAATCAACCGAAGAAGCGCTACGTGTTCCTCTTCGACAAGGTCCTCATGATCTGCAAGTCGAATCGAGGGGAGACCGTAAGCACATCTACTCCTTCTCTTTTCACTTGTTTCTCGTTTGAAGGGCGAAGAGAAGCACACGTTCCCGGTGTCTGCCATCCGAATCGCGGAGAACGAACACGAGCACCAACTCAACCGCTCGAGCAACACCCTTACCCGCCGACTGACCACCTCGCTCTTCGACACGAACACGCTCACTCTGCGGGTGCAAGACCATCTCCAGTCGTACTGCCTCGTCCAGTTCGTCTTCCAACACATCACCCAACGAGACCACTGGAAGAAGGCGATTGAAGCCGCCATGTAACTCCTTTTTATCTTGCATTCTTCCACTCCTGTTGTTTAGCGATCGAAACAGCCCGGCCGTTGCCCGCCGGTATCGACACGACGTCTCCTACCGCACGTACACGACGCCCATCCACTGCGCCGTCTGCGACAAGCTTCTGCTCGGTCTCTTCTACCAGGGATACCATTGCAGGCGTGAGTGCCTTCTGTTTACTCGTTTTCTTCATCCTTTGTGTTCAGTGTGCAAAATGGACGTCCACTACAAGTGTCTGGGCCTCGGGAACACGATCTGCCCGCAAGTGGCGACTCCCTCGTTGAACCGCAGCCTCTCCAACGGCACCACGCACATCCTCATGAGCCCACATCGATGTGAGCCGCTTTTCGTCAATACTTCCATCCACTCGCTGCTTTCAGTCGACTCGGGCGAGCGGGTGCAGGCGATCCAGGCGGTGAGCTCGATGGACTCCACCGTTCTCAGCTTCCAGCAGGGCGACGTGATCGAGATCGTGAAGGAGAACGAGGACGGGACGATGACGGTGAGCGTTTGCCCGACAAGCTCGCGAATCTATTTATTTCTTCCGCGAACACTCCGAAAAGAGGATTTCCGTTCGGATCCTCCGACCGCCGCCACTCGACGGCGACCGAGGGGGCGCCGCTTCCAATCGAGCGGGCGGGCGGCGGTGTAAAAAGCGGAGGGTCGCGATCGGAAGATGGCGGAGGTGTGAATTGCAAGACGGGGCGGAAGATGGGCGGCCGTCTCCGAAATGACTCACCCGCTGCCCGCTGCCCACCGCCTTCCTTAATTGAAGCTCCTGTTCTTTTTATTGACTTCCTTTTGATTCCAGGGCTGCTTGGTGAAGAGCCCGTCGAGAGTGGGCGTTCTGAGCCGAGATTCCGTGAAGCGGCTGACGAGGAGCTCAAGCCTTGCCGGCCACATCCCCTCAAGGGTGAGTTCTTTCAATTCAAACGAACGGTTGGGGTGTTTCGAAACGGCTGTTGTCCTTTCTACGCACTCCATTAACGGAGTCCCCGAACGGATGGCGGGCGGAAGGGCGTGTGCAAACATTTCTGAGTGAATTCGCCCGAAAACCCGCCCGCTCGCCCGTCTTCCGGCTGGCCGGCCGGTCGGCGACTCCGCTCGTCCGGCCGACGGAAAATTTATGATTCCGGGCGGCCTTTCGGGGTTTTCGCTTTTCTTCCGCCGATTTCACTCACCGCTCTCCGTTGTTTTTAGTCCAGCGAACCCGACCGGCTCTCCACGATGGGCGACGCGGTGGAGAAGCCGATTTCGTTGGTCACGAGGTTCGTTCTTCTTTCTATTGACTTCTGCTTGCAATCATTCCCGTTTGGCGTTCATACGCTCACATTAACCCCCTGCGTTTTTGTTTGTTTGTTTTGCCATTTGCACACGTTTTCCGGCTAACCATTGAACCGGAAGGATGCTGGACACAATGGAAAGTGGCCGCTTCGAAGAGTTTCGAGCATTTGGGCTGGAGGCTGAAGCGTGTGAACTGGTGCTGCTTTTAACCGCCGCTTTTGCTTGAGGTTTGCAGCTGTTGGCTGTATGTGTGTGTTGCTTGTGCACCTCGTCGTCTTTTTCCGTTCATTGATCGCTAGCTTCCAGTGCCCGAGTCGACCTGTTCGAAGAGAAGGACAAGGGCCAAATCCCTTTGGATCAGTTCCCCTGGTACTTCGGCCCCATGGAGCGGAGCGACGCCAATCAGACGCTGGACGAGACGGAGGACGGGACGTTCCTGGTCCGTCATTCGGTTGCTGCCAATCAGTACGCGCTGAGTGTCGTCTACCACGGCCGGCCGAAGCACATCATAATCGGACTGATGGCCGGCGTGCCGCAGTACTACCTGCACGGGGCGAAGTTGTTCAACACCATTCCCGTAAGCCGTTGCCTTCTTTAGCGTGTGTTCACCGCTGTCCTATTTAGGAGCTGGTCAAGTACTATCGGAGGAACAGCCTGATCGAGGGTTTTGCCGAGGTGGACATCGCGCTCGGGGGGACCCCGCTCCGACAAAAGAACTACCGAGTGGAGCACCCGTTCGTCGAGTTCCCCGACGACAGCCCCAGCTTCCTCCGATTGGAGCCGGGCGCTCAAGTGCGCGTCTTGGACACGCGCCACGAGCAGAACGGCTGGTGGCGGGGCGTCTCGCGCGGAATGACCGGCTTCTTTCCGCTCGGCTTTGTCGAGGAGGATGACGGGCGGGTCGAACGGGACGTGGCCGTCTTCTGATCATCCACATTCCTTTTTTCTCATCTCCCATGTTGCCATTCTTGCCTTGACCAATCGCTCAGTTATTCTTGCACTAATTTATTCTCTTGTACTCGTTTGTTCCTGTAAATAGCCGCCATGCCCTCTTGTTTGTTGTTGCTTTCATCCCGCATTTGCTCAATCGTTCGCTCTCAATCTCCGATTCCAATGACAGCAGAGAAATCCATTTCGTTCACTCACTACGGATATCCTCGTTCCCAATGCATTTCACCAAAGAAGCAAGATTAAACGATTTATTCCTCTTCCTTGCGGCTCCTCGTGCCCAGCGGGAGCGACCAGTCGGCCGATGCGAAGTGCTCGCATTCGGCCGCCGTCCGGCACGACTTCAGCAGCAGCAGTTGGGCGTTCAGTTGGTTCAGGCGAGCGGCCTCCAGTTGGAAGACGACATTCGTCAGCTGAAAGCAACACGTAGAAGCAGGACGTTGTGAAAAGAACTTGCTTGGTGGGGATCCTCGAGCAGATCGTAGAACGAGACAAAACCCGTGACGAACTCGCAGTAGAGAAAGTCGTGGGTCTCGTTCAACGTCCGCAGGCACCAGTAGGTGTTGTTGTTTGCCTGCAAGGAATGCTCGAGTGAAATACAAGAGTTATGCTCACATTCTGGCACTGGCAGAAGCTTCCCAGTTCGGGTGGCCAGAAGGGTGGCGTCTTCCAATGGTCCGGCGAATGCACGAAGCAGTTCATTTGGGGCAGCGAGCAGTTGCCGAGTTTCTCCGCCTTTCCTCCCCGCACGCTCTCACTCTTTCTGCAGACGAAGCGCTCAAACAAACAGGCGTGTTCAACAAACCGAAGAGGATGGCGGCCGGTCGGACGATCGCAGTCGCACGAGTCGTCTGCCGGAGAAGGCGGGGGCTTTGCGATCTTCAACGCTTTCCGGATGTTCTTGACGAAGAAATGGGTGGGTTGCTCTCGTTCACTAACCTTGTAGGCGGACAGTCGATCCTTCAGCTTCTGAATCTTGTTGTCGAGTTTCGCCTTTCGCCGATCCCAGCCCTTGCGAGTGACGTTCGTGGGCAGCTCGCACATTGCTCGGGACTTGAGCGGGCAGGTCACTAAACGGAACGAATGAAGGGTCATTGAAAATTGAGGGATCACCGTTCAGGCTGTTCGTTTGATTGTCGACCTCTCTTCGTTTTCTTCTAGCCGCCGACAAGTGGTGATCGCCCAGCTGCTCGCCGAACACACCCTGATGCCATTGACCGGATTCGATGAGTTCCTCCTGCAAACAAACGACTGAACACCAGTGGGCTTTCAATCTCACTTCGAATTGCTGCTGAAGGAATTCTTCTTCCAGTTCGTCTTCGACCTGTCGGGTCGCCGCCCGGAGCTCTCGTTTCGTTCGGCACCTGCACCGACCACCCCGCCGGCACTTGCGGATCCTCCACCGCCCGGCTGGCGTCTGTTCGCACGCCCACTCCTTCAAACGAAAATTGTGGGCAGAAAGTAAGAAGAACCCACTTGTCCCGCCTTGCACGGCCCTTGGAATTTGGCCTTCGCGCAGTGTCGATCCAAACGGACGCTCTTCCCGAAGTCTTCCCGTTGCCGCTCGAGGCGGTCGCGAATTTTGTGCAGCTTGGAGGGCATCTTCCTGCAATCCTTTCGTTTGAAACGAACGGAAGGAGCGAGTGGTACCCGCGTTCGATCAGCATCGCCTGTCTCCAGGGGACTTCGGTTTTCCGATCGAAGAGGTCGAGGAGCGAGTGGCCGTTCATCTCGGCGGGCGTCGGGACTCCAGCCATCGCCAACATCGTGGGCGCAAGGTCGACGTTCCCCACCACTTCCGATCGTCTGAACGGGGAGAAATGAAGAGAAATCCTTGCATTTCGCTCACGAGATTCCTTTGGGCAGTCCGGGGCCGCGCAGAAAGAACGGGACGCGGATGTCGAACTCGTACGGGAGACTCTTGCCCTTCAGCAGGCCGAATTGGCCCGCGTGGAAGCCGTGGTCGGATGTGTAGAGGAAGTACGTGCTCTCCAGCTGGTTGGACAAGCGAAGAAGCTTCGTGATCTGCAAACGAATCAACGACGAGCTGGATAAACGGGAGAACGGACCGAATGAACGGAATCGTCCACCGACTGCAGCGTTTGAAGCCGCCGCCGGTGCAGGAGGTCCGTGAAGAAGACGTGAGCGGACTCCATTTTGCCCGTTCGTTGCAGCAGCCACTGCTTATCGGGGTTCGGGGCGTAGTTGAACGCGGGAGTCCTGCAAAACGGACAGAATGGAGCAACGGGAAGAGGACTGACCGGTGAGTGTCCACCCCCTCGAACAGCGTCGAGTACTGCGGTGCGGGGTCTTCGGGACCGTGCGGCGCTGAACGAAGAGTTTGATCCGTCTGCTCGACTGCACGACTGACCGGGATAAGACACAACGACGAGAAAGGGCCGATCGTCTTTGCTCTGCAGGTGTTCTTCGATCCACTCTTGCGTGTAGTTCGTGAGCAGGTCGGTGAGGTAGTCGGCTGAGTAGTCGAAGCCGTGCTTCTCCCGCCTTCCGTTCACGTTCAGCGTGTAGTTGTAGAAGCGGCTGTTCCTGATGAGCCCCGCCCAATGGTCCCAACCGGGCGGCACGTACGAACCGTCGTATTCGTTCAAGTACTTCCCGAAATGGGCCGTTCGGTAGCCCGCGTTCCGGACGTGAACGGCGAAGGTCGAGTTCTCGAACTTCTCCCTGCGAACAATGAAAACGGGCAATAAACAGAAGATCTCACCTCCACTCTCTTCCACCGCAATTCCCGTTGTTCGTGTGCACATTGTGGTTGTGGGCGAACATGCCGGAGAGGATCGTCGTCCTCGACGGGCAGCAAATGGGCGTCGAGACGAAAGCGTTTTCGAACTCGACGCCGCGTTGCCGCAAAAACTTGAGAGTTTTGGGCATGAATTCCATCGAGCCGAGCTGAATGTCCTGATCGTCCGTGAGCAAGAGCACGATGTTCGGCCGTCGCGATCTGCAGCAAAAGGCAGGCAACATTCATCGGTAGACGAGAACACTCACTCATTTCGTCGCGCGTTCAATCCAACGACCACAAGCAGGAAAACGGTGCTGATTGCCGCCCGCATCGCCGCCCGTCTCGTCCACTCGGCCGGCACACGCGGGGGTCAGCGAGCGCTGACCGCAGAACGAGTGGAGCAGACCGAATGGCGCCTTTCGCACCAAAAAATCACTCCGATTTTCGGCGTTTCGAACCGAGCGGCCGAGAGCGCCGCCGAGGGCCCTCGTGGCCAATCAGCCGGCGGCCATCAATCAGGCGTCTAATCAAAGCCCGTTTTTTGCGGCCCGTTGAGTTCTTGCACTAATTGACTGGATTGTTACTCGCCGTTGAAGGTCGGATATGTAACCTGCCGTACAGATTGCTGCTCATTAAGCGTTAGATTTCAATTGGATTGCAACAAGAATATCCGCAGCCCACAAACAAACAATTACCCCCCGCACTGCAGAACAAAGCGGAAGCCGCCGCGCAGCCGAAAGCCGCCCGC